>JAZGTJ010009295.1:0-19582 GCA_036877575.1 Botia almorhae
TTTTTATGTTTATTTATAATGAGGGATTTCAGTGTTTCAGCACCATGGACAGCTACACTCCAGTCGTCCATATGGCAAAGTGCAGCAATCAAACAACAAAAATCAAACGCATTCATAAGACGACAGACATGCACTACAATTATGAATGTAATGGGAATATGTCTTGTAGGACTCATGATCAATAGGAAACATAATCAATCCTGCTGGAGGTGTGAGATGAACCTCATTGTTCGTTTTTCCAAACATTCTGTTTTTCTGTCACGAGACATCAATGTTGTTCTGTATACACTGCATGATTATGTGTGTCTCAGATCTGTGGCTATGTACAGTCCATATACATTTACTATATCTGTCTCTAAAAGTCTTGTGTAAAAATGTCTTACAGTACATGACCTCATGAATCTCTTTATGCCTAGAAATGAATATGACAGATATTTTATTGGTAATTATGTCTTTAATTTTCTATGCGCCACGTGTGTGGAAACATTTCGTGATAAGATCATGTAAATCTAACAGAAAGTCTTGCAACCGCTCTCATATTATATCTATCATATTATAAGTGCAAGTTTACACACAATAATCTGATAAGTAGAAGAATACGAGCTGTGCATTTCAATATAAAACATTTGTTAAAATAACTTCCAAAAATCACCAAAATATTGTTTCCATAGCTGTAAACGGTCCAGTAAACAAAACAGAAGAAACAAATAAAGCACCATAAACAAAATACTGGAAATATTACTTTGGATGGTGCTTCTGAGTTTGAAGTACAAATATCAACATCAAAACATAATCTGAAACTTCAGACTAGTAGTACTAACTAGCTGGTCCATCACAGTAAAGAGCTCCTTATAGGAACAGTTCAATGAAAAACGGCCATTATTGAAAGTGAATGGTGACCACGGTCATCTCCATGAGAGCCGGAACGTTCAGATTCACTTCAGATTCCAATCGCTGCACTCACATTCACTCAAATCTGAGGTCATGAGTTATGAGGGAGGCGTCCAGGTGCATCCACTGAACTTAACAACGGTTGTTTTAGTGACAACATTAACTTGCCCATTATGCCTCTTAAAATTGTAAATGATACCACAGATGTATTTTGAGCTAAAACTGGGTAAAAAGAACACACAGACATAAACAGATGTAATGCAGACTCTTTAAATGGAAGTACAGAAAATAAACGGAATAATAAACAAAAACACAGAATTAAAACGGAGTTTAGGAATGGAATCCTTTACAAACTCAAGCAAAAAAAGCATGATGAACAGAGAGGAAAGCAAGATAACAACACAGATCCAACACAGTCTGTTTAAATGACATGATTGGACTAAACACACTGCGACTCTTAGAGAGATTGTCGGCTCTTTAAATAACACAAACGCCAAGTGCTGACAGCTTCATTGTTCCTACAGTCCTCGTTAAACGAAACCATATTTACCAGAAATGTTTTTACCCCAATGCAGCGAGTTCCTCTCCGTACAATGCTAAAATTCAACACGCACAAAAATATAAAAACAGGAACATACCGAGGCTTGTATCAAAAAAACGTTTTTGCAGTATAAGTTAGTAATTAAAAAGTGAGGGATGCCATTCAGTGGTTTAAAAATATAAGGCTTGGCCGTGATAGGCTACAGCCGGTGATGACATCAAAGAGCCGGTCCATCTGTGTGAGAGTTCAGAAGAAGAGGGGCGGAGTCTACTGCACTTGTACCGTATCAGCTGTGCTGTGACGGACAGTCGTCGCCGAGTCCTCGGGCTCGTGTGATTGAAACATCGCGCTGAACTGAGCTCGAGTCTCATGCAACTGCTTGAGCATAACAGAGTTACTCAAACTACGAATACAGTTCACACGCACCAAACCCGACTGACCGCCGGACAACACCCAGTTATATGCGTCCATGTTTGGGTTGAAACGGACCTGTGAACGAGAGAGAGCGATAGAGAGAGAGACAGAGAGAGAGAGAGAGAGAGAGAGAGAAAACAAGTGTTAATACAATGCAAGGTGCTCCTAATAATATCATAACAACCATAAGAAATGACCCCTGGTAACACTGCTCTCATATCCAGTTCTTACTGCATATGACATTAATCTTTATTTATTAACAAAAATGAATATTTAGCATTTAGCAAGTGTTAATTCTGGACCCTGTGTGTATACACATACGGTCTCAGTCTGAAGACTGATTATTAATTAACAGTCTAATTTATGTTAAATACAGGTAATTACCCCAAATAAACACACACTCACACACACACACTCTCTCTCACACACACAAACACACACACACAAACACACTTTACTGTATATACATACATATGCATCTCTCCTTACTGTACACAGACCCACCTTGTAAAGTGCATTTAGTGGCATCTGATCTACGTTGACGACACCTTTTAATTCAGATTTCTGCAGTTGCTGCATCATGGGTCGCTTTTCACACTTGGAAAAATATCCCTGACAAATAAACAGAATGAAAACAAGCCCAACGGTTAGAGGAATATATCAAATAATGAGAAATGATCAAATTCATCTCTCCAATGCAACTTTTCAATGTAAAATCGAAACATTTTCACCAGTGCTCTCAGATTTTTAAATGTCACTGTACATGTACTTAATGTTCTATTCAGAGTTCAATTCAATTTTATTTGTATGGAACTTTTCACAATGTGTATTGTTGCAAAGCAGCTTAACCGAAATGTTAAGATAAAAAAATAGAAAATATAAAGAAAAAAAATGTGTGCTGGGAAAATACCGGAGCATGTTAATCAGTGGTATATTGTGTCACACTAATGCATAACAGATTGTCTGAGACGGAGCTCCTCACCAGGTCCATGTCGTGGAAGTGAAAATAGTATTTCTTGATCACAGCTTTGTAGCTCTGTGGCTCCTGCCCGGGAAAACTTGGAGCATTCTCCTCTTCTTCCCCCTCGTCTTCCTCATCGGCCCGCTGACCGGGTTCAAACTGGACCAGGTCGGTTCTGTACATTGGCTGTGGGGATGAGTAATGGTCAGTGCTTCATTTTGATGCCTACTTTCAGAAATGTAAATATGTGGAAATTCAACGATTGACAGAGATGCATACAAATCTTCGTCGTTTGATGTTGGTGAGGTCAATTGTCATGTCAGGAAGCAAATTAAACACACAATCTCCACTGTTATCTCCCACGACAAACATATTAATCCAGTCAGACATAGAAAGACTCTGAGAGAGAGAAAGAGAAAGACAGAGAGAGGGAGAGAGAAACACAGAAGAGACAGAAGAGAGAGATTTACTATTTTGTCATCATTAAAATGTACAGTTGCGGCACTCATAAAAAAATGTACTCACCCAAACAGTGTTTTTTCTAGGACATGCGAAGTAAGGCTTCGTTGCGATGTAACCTGAATCTAAATAATGAACGCCATGCTGTCCATAACTGTAAACAGCACAGGAAAAATCATGGTGTTTTTTATGAATCTAACATTATTTTGTTGACTTAACATTTGTTCGTGTGTTGTTGTATATCAGGTGCTGACGTGGCATAGCAGCACTCCTGAGCCATCAGGATTCCAGTCCAAATGACAGGCCAGTACACTTCTGGAGTCAAGCAGCGCTTCACGGCCAGCAGAGGAACACACGTTTTCCTCACGTTCCACATTTTAGTCATGCGGTCATCACCGACGGTCACCAGCAATGTACTGCCCAACAACAATGAAGAAAAATATTCAATTATTAAATCAATTACAAGAAACACAATGTTGTGCAAACAAATGCGATTTGCTTTTTTAATTTGATTTGCTGTCTTGAACCTTTATCAGATTCATCAGATATTGACTACAACAAACGTTTGTAAACTTCTAAGAGAACATTTACCACTAGATTGGATCTGTATTTGATTTCATCTGTATTTAATCAAGATTAAAGTGTCTGCATTGAATCTGAATTTGATCTAGATTGCATCTGTTTTATAAATGGGACGGGTGGGAGATATTTTCAGCCATAGGCTGGAAGTGTGATTTGAATAAAGCCATTTTCAGACTTTTGTTGATTTTACACATTTGGTATGTTTGCTTTGAGTCTGAAAGTGTCATAAATGTGAATGTGAAACTCTCACCTTGAGGCTCTGCACCAGCACAAGGTTCGAACGACCTCATCGTGGGCAAGGAAGCAGTGGTACGGGTAGAGACACAGCCCTCCGTCTGGAGACCTGACTTTTAATAGTGTAGACTTACTAGTGAGATCCCACAAAGCAACCACACCTGTAAACAAAGGAAGTAAAACGAGACATCACAGACTTCAGTGTGGTACCACCATATTTACAATCCTGTTCAGAAGATACCGGCCCACAAGACAAATCTATGAAAATCACCATCACTAAATCCAGCAGCCAGGAGGTTGTGTGGTTTGACATGAACCCAATCCATAGCGAAGCATAATCCACTTCGGTTTTTATGATCTGCCTGGTTGGAGCCCATCTTCAAAGTCAGAACCTGCTTCACCTGAAAACAACACAATAAAACACAAGGAGAACTTCCCATGAAAAACAAACATAATTCAGAGCCCATGCAGCTGTAAATATCCATGACTTATCAATTTCCCTGTAGTTCATAATTACCGGAACCGATTTATTAAAACTCATTTTATAGAGATCGCACTAACAAAGAATAATTTAGGCACAAAAAGAAGTTCTCCTAACATTACTGCAGAAACCTTTTCATAACTTTGAGAGAACGTTACCCAAAGTTCTAAGAATGCTTCTGTTCGCTTGGATGGAACCAAGGCTGGAGATGGGACTCATCTGTAAGAATGAGATGTTAGCTGGTAAAGTGGATATTGACTTACCTTGCATATCAGTGGTGCTTTGCCTTCTTCACCTACTGAGAAACACATAAACATGTTAATCAACACTTTGCAGATGAAAAAAGTGACAAAACAATATACAGCTGCATTCATCAAGCACAGCCATCGAAAGAACAACAACAAATCACATGTAATAATGCAAAAGGAAAGCCAGAAGCTTTTCAATGCTCTGTGCTATCATTTAAAAGGACGGCATGCTTTTTTAAATCGTTTATTATTTTATATACATTTTCTTGTTTCTTCTGGAGGAGAAACACACATTGCACATGCTCATTAAAGACACAGCTGCAAAAACACATCTGTTTAAACATTCACTGACCTTTCTTCTGATGGTGCGCTGCAAGGGATTGTGGGTGTGGAAGACTGTACACACTGATTGTTCCATTAGAGAAAGCTGCAGCCAGAAGACCCAGTCGAGCCATCTGTGGAGTCTGATCAAAATGAAACCATACTGACACCAACGTACAACCCAGTACGGCTTTCCCAGTACCGTACACCCAATGACCCAGTACAAGAAAAAACTAAACTAACCACAAGTGTTTGTGATCTTACAAAAACAGTTACGGAAAAGACTAAACCAAGTCTAAAACCCAACAAACACAACCAAGCTTACAGGGAACAGTCAGTAACATTAGTAGAACACACTTATAACGTCATATTTCACATTTCAAGTATGCTATATACTTAAATTGTTAGTGAAATGTTTTAAAATGTTACAGAGTTTAAAAAAGGTTGGATTAGCATTCTTATTAGCATTATTGCTTGGTTATAGCACATCTGAAAAATTGGGTGTTTTTCAGATGTGCTATAAAATATATATTTTATAGCGTTCAAAATATCATTTTGAACGTTTATATTAGTTAATGAAAATGTTATGGAAATGTTCTTACAACCTAAACTGGTTAGCTGTGTAGTTAGACTTCTCACCCGTCTGCTGGTGGAAGGCAGTTCCCAGGCACCTGCAGGACACCATTTTATATTCCAGATACATCCATCATCTACTGCCAGAGCGTACGCTACATGAGGAACAGTCGAGGGTCTGAGGTAGATAAAAGACACGACATGGAACGTCCTCAGAACGTTGTTTAACAGTCTCTGAAAGTTCTCTGTTATCCAAAAACCTGCCTGCAGTAACGTTAATAACAAACATTTTTATATTATTTACCATTTATCAAAAATGTTATTCTCAAGTTGTTAGTGGTTTTAAAAAAACTTTCCAGAATTACAACAACGTTAATATAACATCTTTTATAAAATTTTTAAGGTTTTTGTTACTAATGGAAACATTAGGGAAACGTTCTTACAACCTACGATTATTAGCTGAGATTTAGTTTTCTTCTCGTAAATTCAATTTACTGGCCGAATTTGGAAGTCTGTTTGTTGACCTGCTGTTGCACTGAAGATCTCCGATCGCCCACAGCTGCAGTAAGACAGGCCCTGAGTACAGCTCGTTGACTTTGTGACGCTCTTCCATGCCCGCGTGGCAGTAAATAGCAGCATACTGTCGTTCAGCCGACCCGTCTGGACACGGGCACCACTCCATGGACCTCACTGGACCCCCCGCAAAAAATAAAGAGTCCCAACGCTCAGTGTGATGTGGGAGAGATTCAAACCTGCAGATCAGAAGATAAGGTTCATCCTACCATCAAACGTAATGGAACGAGACACCAGACTGTATTCACACCGCAATGGGAGGAGCTAACTCAATCCACATCAGTGGAGTCAGTGTAAACACCTCAGTAAGTAAAGTGGATTAGTGTTAACTTTTCAGTCATATTTTACCTTTTCACTCTTTGCAGTTCGATCTTTTCTTTGATGGTTTCTCGTGTAAATGTAAACGCGGCAGACTTCTTCTCTCGGGGTAAATATTTTTGGGCCTCACTATTAATTGAGATAAAATATCAGAGGATCTTAACAAACGTGCAAGAGGGCCTTAAAATTACTAAAAATGATTTACATGAACACAAAACAAGCATTGAAAAACTAAAACAACTAAAAGCTAAAAATAAACTAAGCTATTTCTTAGCGTTTGGTTATTTTTTTAACAAATATACATCCATCTAGTTCTGCCAAGCTCTAGAATATTTTATCGGACAGAAATTGTGAAGGAGAGGAGCTTCAAATATCATTGAGGAAGAAGTTGAGATGTACTGATTTATGAGACACTGTGTTCTTTTAGCAGCATTTATACCTGTCAGACAGAACGTGCCAGTCTTTAGCAGAGGGGATCCACTCAGGAAAGACCCAGGGTGAGAGGTTTTCATCACGACTGGAAAGCAGCACAAGCAGTATTAAGACTTTGAGATGCAGATCAGATGAACTTCTGAACGTTTGTGATCATGACAGTGTGAATCATCTGTGAGAGGTGATGACTTACAATTCCTTGTTTCTGTTAAAACTGGTCCAAACAGTTTCCATGACATTGTTAGCCAAACCATTTGGAAGTACACAGCGCTGGGAGACCAACAACAAGAAAAGTGTCATACGACAAATTCACGTAGTTGATGAAAGTGTCAAAAGTGTGAAGTGACTCTTAAAAGCTTGTAGGTAAATATTGTGGATAATTGGCTCACATAGTTTTTTTTGGACGTTTGGCTGCGGCGCTCTTTGTTCAGGACGATCTCTGGCTCTGAATAAACTTCATCTTCATCCTCACTTTCTTCACTTTCTTTATCATTATCTGGTTTAAAATCCTCATCATCGCCTTCAGAATCTGGAGCTTTCCTTTTCTTTCCCCTCCCTTTACCCCTCACGGGCGTCTTTTTCGGGACCGTGTTGGCTTCAGCAAGTTTGGGCGAGTCTTTGGTGGACACCTCTGAAGCACGACTCAGATCCTTGGCCAGGTCGTGGAGATACTCTAAAGCACTAAACAGGAAAATGAAGACGGTTAGAACATCCAGCAAGAAGGTGCTTTAGATCCTTCCAGCAGATGATCAGAACAAATCACGCCCTCCATCAATTAAATTACGTTTTATACTTTAAGCTTTAAAATTTGAGTTGTTTGCTTCTCCACATTTACTTCGACGCCACCTAATAAATGTTCTATTTAAACATTTTCCCTTTTTGACCCGGCAAGCGTTGTTGAAATCTGCATCCTGTAAATGATTTGAAACGGGCCGGAAGTCAAGCGTTGCTTAAACGAAGTAGCTCAGCGGTAAGTGTGTCGTTTAACACCTGTGATGTACACAAGTTCAAATCCAGATCGGAACACTTCTCAGTGGAAAACTTTGAAATTAAAGTACAGACGCTTCTGTTAAACTGGGTTTAATCGTAATCCATTAAGAATGATGTAATTGTGTTAAATGCATATTTTCATGTGACTGCTGACTAACGGTGAGTAATGATTTTGAATTATTAATAATGTTTTGATTATTTGACAGGCACATTTTGTTTAACAGTATGAAAGTGGAGCGCATACGCTTTAGCGGCTCGTCTCTTGGGTCGACCACTAGTGGTCAGTTCAGGGGTATCAGGGGTCACAGAATTCTCCAGCTGTGGTGCAGGCTGTGAAATCATCTCCTTTCTCCTCCTTTTGGCAGGTGTTTTATCAGTCTGTGTATTTGTTTTAGGACCTCCGGGCTTCCTCCGGGACTTCTCTGTATTTAATGGCTTCTCCTTGTCCACAGATGGGGGAACCTGCAAAGTTTCTGTCTGCCCTAAAAAAACAGTTAATAAACTGTTAATAAATGAAATAAAACATTCAGTGATTGCTATAAATTTGGAGGCACTACTGTGGGAATTGGGTTTATTTAATAATACAATATAACATATGAAATACAATGAAGACAAACTGCGCGTGTCAGAGGGAGTTTTGTGGTCTCAAGCCTGTGTTTGGTGGATGATTACCAGACAGTTGCTGCTCACACTTCTGTGGCTCGGAAGAGTTTTCAGCTGCTCCACCCGAATCCTGAGACGCTCCTGTATTCTCACGGGTAACCTGGCCCGGCTGGACCTCCGTGTCTTTTTCACAGGGCAAACCCATTGACTCAGGTTTCTGCTCGCCCTGCAGGGCAGCACTTGCCATTAATCTCTCTCCTTCCACAGAACTACTGTCAGCACAGCCTGGAAGCAAAGCACACCATTCATTTTAAAAACAAATGATAAAATAAATTAATTATAACTGCTGCTATGTTTACATGGCGCTCCAAAGTTCGATCCAAGCAAACACATTACATTCCCCCAACATTAGTATTTGGTTCCCTTTTGTTGTCCCTTTTGAATGTTTTATTTTTGCAACCATAAGACTGCAGGAAGGTTTTTCAGATTCTACCTAAAAATAACTTGCCCATAATATTATTTAATAACACATTTTTATTACAGTGTACGCATGCGCACACTGGCGCTTGCCCACCACGACTAAAGCACTCGTCAACGTTCTGACAACCAACTTTTTGCTCCAGTAAATTCCCTGTAAATTGCATTTTCGAGAGCAAAAAACGTAAAGGTAACATTACTGTGCGTTTAACACGAAACGGGTGTTGAAGTAAGCGTGACACTGACGTGGCTCGTGTGAGGAACTCTGTCCGGCTGACACGCGGCGTTCTGCTTAAAACAGTGAATGTATTAGCAGTGATTTCTCGCTGGCTGAAGCACAGGAAAGACATGGGCTATTTCTCGAACCTGCCGTCTTTTAACAGTGGCTCAGGCTGCTCGCGCGCTCCTTCCTGCCCCAGACTGCACGCGGTTCGAATCCGACTCGAAACGGTGTGACGCGTGCACGCCTCGCCGTGTCCGGACGCCCGCTGTGCACGGCGTGTCCGAGCGCGATTTCAATGGAAACGCCGGTGTTCAGTAACGCTTCGCGGACGTGCGCTGCTTCTCCGAGTAACACCGCGGCTGATGCATTTTAAACATATTAGCTGACTGTCGCCGCCATGTTGTAACGCTCGCCTATGACCTCGTTTGCTCGCTTCCGCCCCCTAGAGGTCGCTTCCAGCAGCGAGCCCCAAAATGTGTGCGTGACTCCCTGCTGGCCACGGGGAGGTATCAGTGGGGTCTGTATTTAACATCATTTAAACTGTATTAAATATATAAGTAATCATAACCATATGCCTGTCCACAAAATGATTTTCAGTAGCTTTCCTATATTCAGTTAAAAACGGGCTTTTGTGTGCTGTTTTTACTGTGTATGTGTGTGTTTTTTTAGTGTTGAGTTGTCTGAAAAAGATTCATCTCAGACAGACCTGTTTCATGCGTTTTAATTAAAGCAAACACATTTTTTCAACCTACAATATTTAAAAATGTTTTAGCAGCTGTCCTCTCTCTGACATGAAGAACCACTCATGAAACAAACGTACTCTCGGTACAATAAATCACATGCAACTGTTTTAGAGGTGCAGAGCAAGACCGAGAATTTATCTTCATTCATGTTTCATTAATTCAAAGTCTGATTTTACTGTCAGATGTAATTACAAATGTTTACATTTCACTTTAGCTCAACATATTGGAGAACAACAACAGAAAATCTTTAAATATTTAGAACTGGGCCTTTTCCGGTAGCACCAACGGTTCTACTTTGAAGAAGAACATCAGAATAATAATTATCTGGAAAAGAAGTGGGAGGGGTTTATGAATTACTTCTGGGTCTCTGATTGGACGCAGGCTTTGTGAGGGGCCGACTGAGGGCCCAGTCATCATGTCTGTGGGCCACCAGGCCCTCAGCCTCAGACTCACTGCTGGAGGACTCACTGCTACTGCTGCTCTGAGAGTCACTGCCACTGAACTCATAGCAGTCTGACTCCTGCCTGCCCACTTTCTCCTTCCTGCTGTTCGGCCCCGCCTCCCTCTTCCTTTCCACCAATCCTGGATCTGTCGTTCCACTGGATGTGGCCACAGCTGAAGTCTGTCTATCCTGCCAGGTGCAGGCTGGCTGGGGAAAACCGAGGGCTGCGTTTGGTGAAGGAACATCAGAACGCTTCATGGAATCTTTTGGCTGAGTTTTGTGCAGTTTATCAAATCTGGAACTCTTCGCTTTAGAGCTCACGACAAACCAGTCCTGTGTGACAGAAACTGGTTACCAGATGCAAAAGTCAAATATACAGTTGAGCGATTATTACACAAAAATATCTGAAAGAAAATTCACAGAATGAGTTAACGGAATGATGTATTTAAGAGTGCTATAGAACACAACCAAACAGAATAAAGCAGAACAGAACAGGTATGTACACACAACTCATTTTATTACCTGAGAATGAATGGAATTGATGTGATACTTTACGCCACTTTCAGAGTTGAATTCCTTCTTGCATATCAAACATTTGTACTTTCCAGTCTCAAATTCACCCTGCAGAGAATCAAAAACCTTTTCATAAAATGCATCAACTGATAAACTGCAGTGGAAATCCAGTTAGTAATATAAGACTCTAGAAGCTTATTGATTCTAATCCAAAAAAAAAAGCAACAATGATTCGCTTTACGTTTACATGCATTTACTGATATATGTTCCCATTAAACAGAATATTATTGGAGCAATATGTACTTATTCCATCAAATACAACTATAAAAATCTTTAAGTAAACCAACATGCCCTATTTTAATTCCCTACCAATGTGCACAGACCAAGATGAGCCTTTAGTCCAGATACGCTTGTGTAGAAGCAACCACATCCCTAATGCAGATTGAAACACAATCATTTCATTGTGTTCAGCACATTAAATGCACCAAAAACGGGACATTAAAACTGTAAAAACACCTTGTTTGGACACTGCAGCTTTTTATGGAGTTTGACTTCATTTTTCCACTTGCGCAGAGTGTCCTGACTAAAAGCAGGTAACCCAGGGCGAGAATACTTCAGCTACATGAACACAAAAATAAACAGATCATCGAAAACCCTTTAAACTTATAAAAAAAATTTACAAAATCAACGGACAATATTTCAATTCACAGACATTATTAATTCTGTGACCAAGGAAATTGAATTCTTTAACATATTCAGAGATCCTAGACATCATCCAAAAACACAGTACAAAATACGCAAACATGCATGCAGCCTAAACAAAACAAGTCGCGCACAGGTTCTGACTCTTTCACCTATCCCTGAAAATACACGTTGACACAGTTTGACAGATGATATTTTGGCGCACCTTCCGGTCATCTGGCACCAGGTCACGCTGGACTTTTCTCTTGGGCCATTCCTTCAGCAGCTCCTCGCTGGCGATCTCTCTCAGGTGAAACACGGCCACCTGCGCCGACACACGTTTGACCCGCCCGCTCGGTGTGCGCTCTGGGACGGGCTCCTTCTGGCTCTTCACCTCCTCTTCTTCACTTTCTTGGGGCGTCTGTATTGTTAGATGATTATAAAAAATGATTGGAAACTTTTGTGATTTGGTAAAGGTTGTGCTTTATTCAGCGCTGCTGAAAATTCAAATCAACACAACAAACAAACAATTATGTGTTTATTTGCTAGATGTCTGTTCTGTGTGTGTTGGAAAAAAAACTGTGTTTGCACACAGTCCTGCCTGTGTAAAGACAAAGTGGGTTGGAGCAAGAAATAAGGGGCGTGTCTTCCGGCTGTCAGTCACTGTCTTTGTCGCACTGCATGTTTATTATTTTGAGGGCGGAGCAATGAAGGAAGGGGTGTGTTTGTGTATCAACTTCAAATATCAGTAATTTCTTAGAAATCACTTACTGTACCTATAAATAAAACTAAGTGATCTGGTTGTAATGTGTCCGGTAGAGACTCACTGCGCTGTGCTCGTTCTTGACGTGGTACTCCAGACCGGCTCGGGACCGATATGCTTTTCCACAGTGTTTGCAGTTCATTAAGAGTTTCTTCAGCTCGGACTCCTGCTTGCCACACTTCTTCATGTGATACACATAACCCATTATACTGGTGAAACTTCCAGTACAGCCCTGCAACAAACCAGTCAGCATCTCAACACATCACCTCACAAGTGTCACACGGAACGTTCTTAAAACACATTATTTTAAAAGTTCTTTCAAAGTTCTTGCAGTAAGGAGTTACTTAATGGAAATATTAGGGAAACATTCTTACAACCTAAAATTGCTAGCTGGGGTGTCACAGCATCATATCAGATCTACTGATTTACTGTAACTGTACAATGTGAACAAACCTCTTTTGAGCATTTTAACTTGCCCATCCTCTTCAGAACTTTTCGGAGTTTCTCCTTCACCGCCTGGTCGACCAGGTCATTCCCTGTATCTGGAAGAGGCTGAAGAAACAAATGAGAATATAATCTTTGCATTATCTTCATCATCATCATCATTTATTCTGATGTGCCATCAAAAATACAAACCAGGTTGTTGTGGTCAGCCATGAGATGGTACTTCATTCCAGTGGCAGTTTTCAGTTGTTTCTCACAGTGTGGGCATGTAAAGAGATTCTACACAATAAAAACAAATCCTTTCAGAGCTCAAACAACGACTAGGAACAAATAAACTGCTACTTCAGTGTTTAACTCTCATAAACACTGATATATGTGCACATACCAGTTTGCAGGTTTCCAGATGCTTCTTCAAACCATCAACTGTCTTTCTTCCAACACTCTTACATTTGGGGCAGGTGACTCGACCCTTTGCCAGAATCTGCAGCTGCCATCTCTCCTCCTGACTTCCTGTGAAAGTGCATGAATGAAACAAACCACAAAATATACTGTAAATACACTTTACAGTACTTTACGTGTTTATCGTTTAAATGTCAAAAACAGGCGTGACGTAAACAACTAAGTTGGTTTTCCAATAGTTTTCCAAATCCATTATTTAGGATAGTGTCCACATACTTTTCTCCATTCATTTAAAACCGTATCGGTCTCATTCACCTGGTGCATAAACGGGCGTCTCTCTTTGTGATTTCTGCTCCCGTGTGCTGTCAGCTCTCTGGTTCCTCTGCGTGAACTGAACCACAGGAACTATGACAGGTACTGTTGAAGGAAACACGCGTCATCTGCACGTTTTTTTACGTTACATTCTTCCATGTGATGTATTGAAGATAAACAGTGACGATTATAATACCTGCCTGCTTTACATCTTCAATGTACTTTTTGAAGAAGGGTTGGCCAGCGTCCTCCATCTTCTGTTTCCTCTTCAACTCAAAATCTATGTGACATGACAGCGTATAAAACATCTGCACACACCTCGCACTGCTGTATGTCTTTGTCCGTTTGTTTTTTTTTCAGTCTCTGGAGCTGGACCTTACCTGAACCTTCATCCATTCCTCCCATCATCTCACTGGAGCTCATCTGGCCAGTGGATGCATGTTGTGTTTCCAGACCAGTGACTGGGCTGGAAGTGACAGCTGACCTGCAGGATGACCCATGGCCTGAGTCCTCCGCAGGGGTCATGATAACAGGCTGGAGATCCTGGTACCTAAAGTTTGAAGGGCATCAAACAAGGAAAAGTTATTGTCACAACCTATGAAGTTCCTCAAATTCCTGTCATGATTGTTCACACACATCTTGTTTTGTGTGTGTGCATACCGTGTATATCAAGTATTATACTAAACAATTATATTATGTATACATTCAACTAGTTTAGATTGTTACCTAATTACACCAGGTGGGTTTAACCACATTATATTAATCAAACTCACTTTTTTCTGCTGTACGTTCTCTTTATTTTGTGGGCGCTTGTTCCCTCATTCTGAAATGCAATAACAGAGATCCAATAAGCTCTGATAGTCTAAGATTCTGAATAGCACAGCAACACTTATTCCTCAGATCTTTAAGGTTGATCAGAAACACTGATGAATGATTCAAGGTCAGAACGCTCGATCTTACTTTTGATGGTGCCAGTTCAGTACCTCCTCCATCTCTTCTCAGATCCTTCAGGACAGCTGTTAAAAACGCAGCACACTTATTTAATTTGATTTATAACGGATTTGAAAGGTGACCGATTGAATGCTTTCCAAATTAAAATGACCTGTTGTTCGTGGGTTCAGTTTAGGTTTTGACGCTTTTCTCTTGCTGGTTACACATGAGTCTGGCACTGTACACCGAGTTTGATCCATGATGTCCTTCCACACTCTGGATGCACAAAACACGTTCTCTAATGCAAGCAGAACGTCTGCATGCATCCATGCATCATGCAACCAGATGGACTAACCGTGCATTTTAGGCTGCATGAGTCTACGGACATGCACATTTATTTGCGCTGCACAATCGACGGTTCATACGACATCGATACACTAAATACATTAACTTTACATGTAGAAGTACCCGCATTTTTATTATCATCCCATTCATCAGACTGCCCTCCGTATGTTGCTCTAGGACCGTTACAATGTCTTTACATGGTCCTCTCGCCTTATTCAGATCTATATTTACTCGTCTAAACTCGACATTTTGTTAAAAGTGTAATAATAAACGTGCTCAACACACGATATTCATGTAACAATCAACAGCGCCGTTACCGTCATGCCAGACCGTTTCATGGATGTCACGCCCCTTTATTACACGGGCCAATGAGGAACGCGTACGCGTAAAGAAGGCGGTGTTTCAGGCCAACGCCAACCTATCGTTCGCCACTACAGGTCCCAGATCAGATATGGACTCGCTTGTGTAATTAGTCTTGTGCGCTGTTGTCCCACCTCAGCTGATTCCGCGTCAGTCCGTGAACAGCTCATGTCGCTCCCATTTAGTTTGAACGACATCGACTTTCGCTTTCTATACGGGAGAAATGAACGACGCAGGATCTTCTTGGTTTGGATGGATGAGGCCAAATTCACGACAGTCCAACAAAGAAAAGGTATAAGAAAAACAAGTGCTGTGTTATAATACCTGAGATGTGTCTTTAGCACTTATTCACTGTTGCTCTTATTGTAGCTGAAGTTGCTTCCTTGTCCTCATTTGTAAGTCGCTTTGGATAAAAGCGTCAGCTAAATGACTCAATGTGAATGTAGATATTTGTATATTTTATGGACTGTTTGTTGGTAATAATAAAGACAACGCTGTTTTAAAGAATGTCATTTATAACAACCATCTTTATTTCCCTGTTTGTTGAAGAGGGGCAGAGAGCTTCGAGAGCAAATCAGAAAGCTCTCCGGTTCTTCTGTGCTGGAGGGTATGTTCGTCACGCGTTTATGATGCTTTTAACAACACAGTGATATTTCACGTGTAACAGCGTCACAGACGTGTCATTTTTACGTGTGTTTTCACTTGTGTGTCTAAGATGCAGGCGTTCATGATGCTCAGGTTCTCACCCTGACCAGAGAAGAACTCAACGAGCTGTTCCCGGGCGTGCAGAACTTCCAGCTCAGAAGGAAGATTATGGCACTTATTACAGAGAAAGTCAAGGTGATGGATTTCTGTCTGAAAGAGAGGACAGTAAAAATATATAACAGCACTAAAACACATATATGAATACAAAACATATGCACAGATCTCAGAGCAAGTGACCAAATAATGCTTTTATACAAACTTTTCAACACTGTTTAAGACTGCAATCAGTAACTGTTGCCTCTCTGTCGCCATCTCTGTTTGAAACACAACATTGCAGCTTACTTGATGTACTTTTTACGTAAGTCAAATGAAGCCAAACTGACATTTCATCGAAAATCATAGCCGACAGCTCAAATTATAAATCATTATTATAAACTTACCGTTGTGAATCGAGGTAAGGTATAGAGATCATGTTGATCATTCATCTGTTATGTACTTGCTCAATAACTGATTTTTGTTCTTTTTTTACTCAGAAATGTTACAGGTTGCAGTTTTAATGAACTGATCCCATTTTAGTGGATGTATGAAGTCAGTCAAGTTAAATTTAATTGTCAAACTGTTAATCAGTGACACGTGCATTTGTTCAGTATGATTTATTGTAATTGTGTTCCTCTACGGTTAATTTAAAAGGATTCATTTCAGCCCGGTCCAGAAACATTTGCCAGCGCGCTGAAGAATTTAATGCAGAACAATAATAGTGGTGAGTAACGCATGAACGGTTAACACTCGCAGTTTATCAGAGTATCTGATGTGAAGATGTTTCATAGCGGTTTGTCGCAGGTGATGCTGCGGTTCAGGATGTTTTGAGAGAGTGTCTGCGGTCTTTCAGAGCAATGGAGGAGCAGCTCAAGGCAGCGCAGGCCTCTTTGAAACCATACATCGAGGTCCTAAACAGCCTCAATGAGGCATGTCTTAATAAAGCACACGGGGCTGTTGAAGCACCACCAAACAGCGGACACCATCCATATTATAGCCAAATAAATTCAATACCTCCGAACACACATGGCTCTTATGGTGAGTAGCAGCGAATGCCAGGTGCTAGATGCCTCTTTATAACCCCATATTGTTGATCATATATGATCATGGAAATATTTGTATTATTAAAGGAAACGTTCACCTAAAAATAAACATTTTCCATCATTACTCACCCTCATGTCATTCCAAACTGGTATGACTGTTTCTTTTGTGGAACACAAAAGATATTCTGAGAAATATCTCAGTGGTTTTGTGTTTGTACAATGTAAGCCATTGTTATTTGTTTACCAGCCTACTTCAGAAAAAAGGTCAAACAGATAAATGAGTGAGTAAATGACGGAGGAATGTTCATTTTTGGGTAAGCTGCCCTTTAAGACATGCACCGAGGTCAAAAAGTTAGAGTTGATTTCATTCCAATTTTGTACTTTTGGATTCCACTGTATACACTCAGTGTTTATATATTCCTTCTCAGTGAAAGTGCATTCGCTTGTGTGTGGAAAGACTCTTGGGGCAGACAGGCAGATCCTTGCGCTGCTGGAGGGAGTTACAGAGACTGATGCAGAAGACTCTAGAGTGATGCTGGTCTTCTGTCCTGTGACATCTAGAGTCGGAACTGACATTGAAGAAGCTCTGAAGAGGATCCCAGGTATGTCAGAAACCATCAAATATATAATAGCTGTTTATCTAAATGAGCATGACCATTATAACTGAACTGTGTCCTCAGCGTTATCTGCTGGGAGACACACAATCCTGTAACTCTGAGGATGATTTTGTGTATCTTTACAGATAATAAAGCCGCAGTGTTAGTGATCATGCACCACACTTACAACCCAAACTATGTGGGGCCAAGACCGAACATGTCAACTCTGACTCTGGATCATGTTTCTGTGCTCTTCCATGATACAGCTAACGGTCTTCTAATGTGTCCCGCAAACGAAGCTGCCATATGCAGAATTCAGTCTGTTTTAAAGTGCTACACATAGGGTTGGTGGCAGAACGTAAGTTAGGAAATAAGAATTGTTTTTCTGAAAAATTAAATCAAGCACCGCAAGCAAATAACATAAAATGCCTGTATTCTTTCCACCAATGAGAAATGATTGCATTCAGTCCAAATGCAATGACTGGTCTACTTGCCTGTCAAACTACGTATACGTTCATGTGCATTGGAGGAGGCGTGGCTTTGGAGACCATTCTAAAGCCAGGGCGGGATCTTATGCTTTCAAAACTAGCTTGCTATTGTTAGCCGCTCTGAAATGTATGTCTCTAGTATTTGTTTGTTCCCAACGATTGTATAATAAAATGTATTTGATTTGTTGAATTTTGAAGTGATGTAATTTATAAACATAAGGCTGCTGTGGGTAACACTGTATGCAAATGTTAAAATAAACATCATAGAAATAAGATTGAATTAGAATCAGGAGCTGTAATTTTGTGATTCCAACCCAACATTTCTGTGTTCTGTCAAACTATATTCTCATGCACTAATAACATTTCCTATGATATATGACATGAAATATTAACACGCCTGCTAATAAACAGTTGAACTGGTGTCTTGATTCAAAAAATTTAATTTGTATCACAATTTTGTCACAATTTGTAGTAAGAATTCCGATAGCAGGAATATTAGAAAAAAGCCTTCAATGTGATATGAACATGATAAACATTGATTTTTTCCTCTTGCTTTGATTCCTTTAGCCACGTTTAAATTCATGTATGTTTCACACATAAGAGGAGTGACACCTCACCCCACCCTTACCGGAGTCATCACTTCTTAAAATCCAGAAGAAAATGACGAGCTAAAAGAGTCCGGCAGTTTTCATCTCTGAAAATGGGAAAATAAATCTTGTAGCCGATCTACAAAACTGCAACAGATTCATGTAATGCTTCCCTTGACAGAAAATATTTTCCCTCAGGATCTTTATCTTCCTTTGGCCTTATCAAGCGCCTGTAATTTGTGTGCAACATTCACGAATCACAAACAAATGATGAGAGAAAATAAACATGGTAATGCTTTCTTAAACAATATATGCATCGAAATGAACATTGATTGGGGCCAACAGTCCTCATATGACAAAAGCAGTCAAACAACCTGGAAAACTGTTGGCTTGGTTATAAACTTCCATAGACATGACATCCATCTGAAGCAATCGTTGAACTAAACGACCATCATTACGGATATTATTTACCAAAAAGCACTCAAAAAATGATAAAGCAACACAAGTGTGTATGAAGGTAGCGTTCGGTCTGTCACAGCAGACTGTGCCACAACACTGTGCCTCATGCTTGCCGATGCCCTGAACTCTGATCTGTTTGGCTGGGAATACTGTCTTGTTACTGGTTTGGTCCTTTCTGGCGATTTCTCCAGTAGTTGCTGTAGGCCTCCTGGAACATGTTCTTGCAGCTTAGCTTGGCATTGAGGCGGGAACAGATGAGGAAAGACCCGCCCATTTTGCGATGCAGCGAATAGGTTTCCTCCGGGGGAGGAGTAAGTCGCTGTTTGAGCATGACGGGGATGAGGTTGTGGATCCGCTCCGTGGTGCTCTGCGCTCCGAAGTCAAACGGCTCCTCTGAGGCAAAAGCCTCGCCCAG
>JAZGTJ010009296.1:0-19580 GCA_036877575.1 Botia almorhae
CACCTTCACCACCAGAAAGACGAGGACGGACTCGAAGCCGATGGCCGCCAATATGACGCCGTTGTACAAAACGGCGTCTTTTCTTGTCCATGCGAACATGTCCATCGAGAGAGGGGTAGATATGCTGCGATTAAAACGTGAAAGCACACGTGATTGTGAGCTGGTCTGATAAACGTCTTTAAATAAGCTGTCGTGCGAGTCGTGAAACTTGAGGACCGGCGCTTACGTTTCAAAAACGGCAAAAATAAAGAGAATCACGAAGAAAAGGATGTTGGATGTCAACACGGCGATCTGGTCGATATCACCTTCCACCTCGGGAACCACAGCTACTTCATCTGAGGACAAATAGTGCAAAGCTATTTTTAACAGTTTTTTGAAGTTATGACTATTAATCAGCAATAATTTATGAATATTATGTTAATGAAACAGCGCATTACTGAGGAGAAGTAAACAAATACACGGATACCTTCCGGAGTGTAGTTAATCGCATGGATGTACCTCCCATTGTCATCCACAAAGTGCTCCCTAAAAAGGTGACATACTTTAATGCTTGCTGCTTTTAGATAAGGTACAGTCTATTTGAATGTATATGTGTTTACACGCACTTTTACCTATTGTTCTTATTAAACTGTGAAAGACTCTTGAGTTAAATGATTACCTCAGAACTAAGACAACCAGCAAAATGTTCACCACCCCAAAGCAGGCGGCCAGAAGCGCTGGAGCAGTGTACATATTGACCTGCAGCCGAATTGGCTTTACAATAACGCCGGTCTCCCCAATGAATGACAGCACAGCCTGAAGAGCTACAAAACAATTAAACAAACAAAAACAAAAACATTTTTTGTTATCCATTCATTTTCTTTTATTATAAAAAGGCCACTCGATCAAATTCTGCTTGACATAAACCAGATGCATCTAAACTGCCCTTACAGACCAATTTTAAAGTCCATTCTGTCAATGTTTTATTGATATGATACAGACCTGGGCCAAGTATGAAGCCGAGAGCCTGGCAGGCGCTCATGTTGGCCATCGCACTGGTTCTCTCTCTCAGGGAAGTGGCTCCTGCCACATAGGCCCTCACGACTGCTACGTTACCTACAAGCCACAAACGTATCGTGTGGTGGATTATCGTTGTTAGCTTAGCTTAATTGTCAGCTATGTTTGCTATGTTTGGTAGCTGGTCAACAGTGGTTGTTTATTTTAAAATATGCACCTGCTCCAAGGCCCACAAATGCGCGAGCCAATAGCATGTGGATTTTTTTGTGCGAGGGAGGCAGGGAGACGTAGGCGTAGTAAATGTTCGCGCAGACATTGATCAGTATAGAGCAGACCAGAGGCTCCCGTCGAGGCCTGTGATTGGACCATAATCCGAAGACGGGCGAAGCCACCATCTGACCCAAACTATATACAGCGACCACCCATCCCAGGAAACTGGCATCTGCAGTGTCATCTATCTAATAAAACAACAAACAGGGCATGACTGACCGTTGAATTTTTAGGTGACTCTTAATAACCTCAGGGTGAATCATTAATTTTTTTTATATATATACACTCACACACACACACTCACACACACACACAAACGTGTGTGTTGGGACACTTAGGACTCTTTCTTAGAAAACTAAATGCATCTTACAAATGTATCTACTTCCCCTTTTCACTTCCAGTTTTGGTCAGTCATAGCTCAGGTGATCGTACAATGTACAGAATTATTTAGCCTAAATTACAGCAAAAAAGTTATACTTACTTTCTTAAGATACGGCCATATGGAAGTGATGACAATCGTAAAACCTAAGACAGAACAACGCAATCGCTACATATTATAAAATACACGCATGTATTTTAGTAGTGCTCAAACGATGCAATTATAATGTTAATTTACTAACTAAAAAAATAGAATTAATTTCAATAACTCTACTGGTTATCGTAGCCGACTCCTTATAGTCCGACGTTCTGTTTTAATGAGGTTTGAAAGCAATACATTTCAGTTCAGTTACACAATACAGTTGAGTACAGTATCCAAACATATCAGAAGCAAGTTGCAGCTGATTTTCAGCTCTACAATAAATGGGTGCCGTCTCTCATTTATGCAAAACACATTTACAGCCAAAACAGAGATGCAGGTGTGAGAGTGTTAGAACATCTTACCAACACTGCTGAGGAACATGGTGAAGTACATGACCCTGATGGACCTCCAGCGGCTTTTCTCTGCATCCTCATCTCTATTGTAGAGAACGCTCCTAAAATACATCGATATATGAATACCGACGACAGTTAACTACTGGAACTGAAGCTTATTATTCAAATAATTCAAATTATGATGCATTATACACGCGTGTATTGCGAGAGCTACAGAGAGACAACAGATCATGCAAAGTAATTCTTCACAAATGACTCCGAATTTGCACAATGGTTATTTTTACGTTAACCGCACTAATGACAGAAATACCCATGTGACATGACACACACAAACACACACAGCATTGTTAGTTCGCGTGACAGCGTCACATAGACACAGACATTTAAAAATAAGGTCTGACCAGTCATTCAACTTAACTAGACAGACTAGATCGTCAAAGCTTGACTTTGTCATTAGAGATAACACAACTATAACTTACCCCGTGCTATCACCTCTGAGCAGAGGCGTATTTTCATCTAAAAGTGACATTATTGGTGATTAAGCAGCTTGCGGTACAATACGATACAACTCCAAGACGATCCTTCAGGATAAATCTATTCTTTACTATTAAGTTAAGGTTTTCAAACCGCTGGAGTTGCACAAGACGGATTTTAAACATCCGTCCAGGCCTTCGTATAATATCGCCATTGTGGTTGTTATAAACAAAATAGTGTTAAAAGTGAATCCGCGTTGTTTTGCGTACAGCTCGACGTCCAACAGCGCCGTTGATTCAGCGCAATAACTCAACGCACGTGACAAATTCTAAAGCGCCGTTTCAAAATAAAGGTCACGACACCCGTCGTTATATTTCTGTGTTTGTTTATTAACTAAATAAATAATTGTTAGGCCAAAACACACTTAGCTTATTTAAATTCACTGGCTTACTGGTTTAATAAAACGGTTGTTACGTGTAGTGCAACTCACTTTTATGCTGTATGCTGACGTCTTCCCACGGGGCAGTTTGCGGGGCTGTTAGCGAATCCTTTACCCCAAACTAATTAACAACTATTTACACTGATACGGTGTTGGCAAAGTTACAAATACATATTAAAAATCGGTGGTTCAATCATGCACAATTAACAGACATGAATATACAATGAACAGCTGTATTTTATAAGACTAATGCTTTAAAAATATGAATCACTATCAGTTTATTAGTTACCTGATGTTAATGAATGAGTTCTTATTATAAAGTGTTACGAAAAAATTTAATGAAATTGCTGGCCTGTGTTTTCCTTAATTTGTGTAAATTGTATTTAATTCATAAATTTGGCTTTTTATTACATCTGAACAGTATACTGAGCAGTAATCAATTTAATGTAATAAGTGAAAAATATCACATTTTCTCTGCATCCCAGTTTTGACCTGTTCGTTTCACTGCATCGTGCACATGTTTAGTCATAATTTGGTTTATTAACAAAGCAAAATCATGGGGCTATGTCCTACAGTGACTTATATAAACAAATAACAACAAATACTAGAAATCTTTTACATGTCGATGCGATAAAAGCTTTATTATAACTTATTTATTAACAACAACATGAACAAGGGATAAACACCAACTAAACTTACTATTGGTTATTATACTTTCCTTAAAAACTCTTCTTGCCCCAGAAATTCATGATGTTGCAAATCCGCTCAACAGATTTTAAAGTGTTAAAAAGCGACACCTTGTGGTCCACAGCGGGGATTGAAAGCTCTGAGTTCTTGCATCAAAAACGGTGTTTCGCGCTCGTTAAAAATTGTGATTTTAAAAGCAAATGTTAAAAATAAAGCACGTGAGCCAAATCTCCAGCATATTTTATTTATCACAGAATTGATGTCTTTTATTGATGTTATCATGTTATTTTAAAAGTTAAACAGTAAACGTTTAAACTTAAAATAAGCCAAGTTTAAAGATGATTAATGTCAGTTTCGAGGTTTTAAAAGCTATAAATGAGAGACTGGGTGTGGACCCACCGCGCCCACTGCAATGACAAAACAATTCCATGAAATCACGAAACCATTAAAACACCCATAATAGCACTGACGGATATTTTTCCCAAGTCAAAGTTGAAGAAAACCGAAAGCACGTCAAAAAGCAAATCCCGGGAACTAATTCTTCTGATGTACATGCATAAATAATATACATATACATATATCATACATATATCATATACATATCATATACATATGATGATACATCACGTCAGAAAGTGACGTGATCAAACAGTTCCATAATCAAGTAATACGATCTGCGTTCAGATCAATGACATCCTCTGTGCTTTTGGACGTTTCCAACACCAGAACAAAAATGTACTAAAATAACAATTGAAACAGCTTTTCATATTAGCATACCATTTCATACACTATTACGTACACTATACAATACACTATTTCAGTAGTCGCAAAACACTGTAGTAACTTCAATATAAAATATGAATGTATTTGATATGTACCGTCAGCACCACCCAACCGAATGAAGGATAGTAAATATAAAGCAATAAATCACAACAAACCTTTTCCTGAACATCGGTGTCGCCTCGTACCAGTCCATGTGCTTCATTTTGGACAGTTTGTATTATCATCTACAGAACAAGCATCACCGGGTGACACAATTGGTCACAAGAATTACGATTCACAATTATTTAATGAACATAGACTGATTAACATTTTTTTACATAGACTGAAAACATGAGCACAGAAATTATAAATCTACACGTGTAAAGTTTCTATATAGCGGCGGGAACCTGCTGGGAAAACACAGTAAAGCGAATAAAGTTTTACATATGAGCGAACATGTCCCGCCCACGCTGAAAAATAGAACATTTGATTGGTTTAGGGATCTGCTTGCGCGTTGTGATTGGCCAGTGCTCTGTAGTTTAGGGAGAGTCCCGTAGACTGTTTTGTTCCATAGACATCGCCCAGCAGATCGGAAAATATTAATTCATCAATGTATTTTTCTATTTCCACATGTTTACTGCTTAGTTTGTTGAATTAATTGTGTAATCGTTATGTAAAATAACTATTTGATACATTTCTTTCATACAGGTGCAGAATAAAAACAATAATTTTACGGGACGGTTCAGAAAGCATGGGCGTGGGAATTTCACTTATCTGTGTGTAATTATGTTTCATTATGTTTCATTATGCTTTATCTAAATGCCACATAATTGTGTCCCGGCACAGAACATGCTGCAAATGATTCATTGCAGAAGGCAAAAAGATTTGACGTGCACACGTTTTCATACATAATGGCACTTTGTGGCCTGCAGTCACTCTAAGAGGCCACTGGGTGGCGCTGTTATAGGTTATAAAAACCAATAGTCCCACAAATGGAATTTACAATTTACAATCGTATGCAAAGTGGCGCACAAATTACACACTTCTCCTTGAAATGAAATATTTTTTATTTAATTTTTTGGTTACACACTTTGTGTTTAAATAAATATATTTACTAATAGTGTATTGTTTACTCGGTCACAACAATTTATTCTATACCTTTAGTAAGGTTTCGTGATTCGTGTTTTATTAGTACAGTAAGAACATTTATGAAAAATGTAAAGGTCACTTTTAATAGATATTATATATATATATATATACATAAACATTGACATACAGTAGCTCAATTTAGCAACACATAGAAATAAATTAACGGTTAATGTACTTACAGATGTTTTCTAATTTCATGAAATATTTGTGCCAAACACATACCACAGACAGACAAGCTTGAGCACCTAAATGCGGACCGACAGTATGCATATATATTTGCATTTAATGCCTATGTATGCATTTAAATAAGCATGAATGAAGGATGAACAGATCTTTGCTGTGTGGTGAGTTTTAATAACCTTCATCAAGTGGGACCAGCCCACCATGGGGGTCTGTTTTTGGAGTGTTGTTAAAAGTTGCTCTTTTGTTTTGGAATATTTACATTAGGGGGGAAATATTTTAGATTTATGACGACTCAAACAGCAACACAAAAGAAGGATATGTTTTTTAAACACATTCTTTCAAACCTGCCTTGCTTGATCGGCTAGTTTTTTAGGAGACCGTATTGTTATGAGGGTCCGACCATCCAGCGGGGCAAAGAAAGGGTACAGCTTCTCACGAAAGTGTCCTGTGAAGGTGTAGATGTGTGACTTGCTCTCTGCGTTGTAGAAGGAAATCTGTCCCTCCTCGTAATCGATGTAGACCCCCATCCTCCGGGGCACCAGAATGAGTGGCAGGGGCATTTCGGAATCGGTGCAGGCAAAGAACTGTCTCGTGCTGCGCCATAAGGCCCAATAACCATTCGATGGATTCATCGGAAAGCGTCCGTGCCTCTTTGAGGAAGCGACAGTCACGCCCACTTTCCAGTAACCGTTGTTAGCGATGTCCAGTTCCCAGTAATGGCGGCCACTCGTGTAACCCTCCCAGCCCAGCACGCAGGGCCAGCTGTCGAAGCGCTGAGGGCTGTAGGGCAGATCGGCCTCTCTCAGACCCTCCTGAACCTTCTTTTGATCATCAGACAGCTGAAGCCAGGGGTGGTTGGTCATGGGGTCAAGCGTTACATCAGCTATTTACATCAGAGAGAATGAGGCAAAAACTTTAGAACTAGGCTAATATAATTCCACATCACAAGGGGTTCTGGGGAAGGGTGTAAATATTGAAATATTATTAAATATGATTCAATATCATTTAAACATACCTGCTGCACTGACAATCCAGCTCCAGACTATAAAAATATAAAATAAGTTATGAAATGCAACTATAGTTTTATTCACCAGATATTAAAGAAATATAAAAACTAAGAATCGATCATCGTGTGCTCCCAGTTTTAATTTTTGCATCAAGTCACACTTGTTATGTACAGTTTTTGGCTAAATGTCTGTAAATTTACGTAGGCGACTTGTAAAAAAAGTTCTGAAAGAGTTACCTGAATTTGGGATGTATCGTGACATGCCTGTTTGAAAAAAGAATTAAAAACAGAAGTCGTGGCATTAGAGTTACTGATAAGTGCCATGTTTTGTAAAATAGCGATAATGATAAAAATAAAATATATTTTCAACACATACACGTTTACATGAGCTGCATTGATGTTTTCCTTAGCATGCTGTATTTGTTTGTTTGTTTTAGACCAATTAAATTATATTACAGTAAGATACCGTAAGATTACAGTTTTAGATTTAGAATCCCTTACCGGCTTTCCACGAGCGCTGCTTAGCCGAAAGCCACAGATGAGGAACCATACCCTACAAAACACATACAAAGACATGCATAAACAAAAGCTATGCATGCTAACAAAAGCATACAAGCTGTTACATAGGGCCGATAACCTGTATATCATACACATTGAGGTTAAAAGACCATCACACACGACACGTCACATGGGAAGTGTAACGTTCAAAATCCCCTTCTTATGAACTTTAACATCTTTCCACTAAATAAACTCTTGCCCCCAATAAAGTTGTAATCGCTATCATATCTTCCAAACAATAAAGTTTTATAGCTTTGGATAAGCACAGCGAATATTTAGCCAGTCATCCAATCAGGGCTCAGGTCTACTTTTGTTTTTTTAAGTAAAATAAATATGTAATATTTATGATTTTACAGTATGATAAAGAATCACAACATTGCACACAGAAACAATAAAATATAGTCTATAAAAATTTTTTATTAAACAAAAAAACGTATATATTTCTTATATATAAACTTATATATAGTCGATATTTCAACAGCTGCGTTCTAATATTACTGTATACTTCACTGTGCCTTGACTAGATCCAAAATGCTAGAAGCCTAGCTAGTCATCTCACCTTGCTGTCCTCTTTCAACAAGCTCCAGGTGATGTACTCCAGCAGTGGCATGAGGGTCACCAGCTTCTTCTTCCTCAGTCCTAAGAGACGCAGCATCTGCGCCAGTTCATCTCCCAGCATTCCACAGCTCTGCACGCACACAGAAAACAAACCCTACAGCCTTAACACTCGACAAATGTACTGATACTGCTAAACCTGCTATTTTACAGGATGTGGAGATTTTATAACATATAAACGAATTCTAAGAAAGCAGAAAACCGGATCCTGGGGTCAGTGAGTTAAAGGTGTGACTTCAATTTGTGAACGAATCAGTCACATTTTGGGAGGTGGATCAACAGATTCATTGATCTGACTTAAAGAAACGATACAAAGAAACACAAATCGGAATATTTATGAATCAGAGTGATATCAGGATGGTTCGTTTGTCTTTGTTGGTTGTAATTTTATATTTATTTATTCTTACTGCATGACTCCTGCATGAATCTCTCCTTTTGTGATTCATTAAAGAATAATGTATTGATTTGGAACGACGTAATTGTAAATAAATTACGACAGAACTTTCATTTGAATCAACAATCGGAAGTTCGGATGTTGATGTCTCACCTCTGACACGCTCTGAAGCTCTTTGGCCCACTCCATGATTCTCTTCTCCACTGCTTCATCTGAGTTCACTTCCTGTTTCATGTCCCCCTGCTCTTTGTGATCAAATCTCTCCTTCATCCATGGATGCTCTTTAGACAGCTGTGGTTAACATCGGCACACAAACATGTTTATCATATGATCTCGGTTAAACTTTACGATCATCTAGTTGGTCATTCCTGCATTTTAACACACTTTCTTCACCTTGTCTACATTTTGAAGTTCATTGGCCCACTGCAGAATAAGCTTTCGGCTTTCCTCCAGACTGCGCTCGGTTTTGGGGTCTGTCTGCTGCTCTGTCCATCCGCTGCACCCTTCACCAGCATCATTCCCCTTCTGTGCATCACACGTACACACAGCTGAAGTCCATTTTACATTGTCAAAAATCCGAGCTTAATGTGCGGAGACGACTAATTCATTGGCTGATTTCCCTGAAATGTGTAAACACTGTGGCATTGTGGGAAATTCAAAACATCGCTCTGTTTGTTTGAGCATTCTGACCGGAATCATTGGCTCAGCCAATAGCGTGGGTTTGGGGGCTGGCTATCTATTTGACTGACCAATGGAATGGACTTTTTGCAATTCTGTTTGTTGACACTAGTGGCAAAGGAAAACACACACTCAAAAGCTTAACTGTTATATTATAACAGTTTATATCTTCTGTGTTTGTCAGTCTTTATGTAAAGACGCAGACTTCATCAGACAGAGATAGGTGGTGTCATTATTAGTGACCCTGGGCTCTATAAAAAGGCGTCAGTCCCATTATAATTATCTGGTGTGTTACACATCCCTCATGGCAACGCTTATTATATTACAGTATGTGATATAAAAACCCACAGATTACCATCAAGTGTGCACACGAAGAGAAGAGAAGTAAATTAAAAGTAGGGTAGGCAATTTTATGAAAGGCTAGCAATAGCAAGCTAGCTTTGAAAGCATAAGATCATTGAACGAGCATTTTATAATCCTACACCTTCCACAGATGATATATAAATATATTCGGACCACTTAGTGATGATGTCAGGATGAGAAAAGACTTTTAATAAGCATTAAAAAATGATTACGGAAAAGATTGCCAACCCTGCCTTAAAATATAAGGTGAATGATGGTGAATTTTTGGTGTGAATTTTGGTGAATTTTTAGATGACTGTCAGAAGGTGGCCCAATTTACCCACAGTTATCCTACATAAAACCGGATAAAAGACACACGTGACACAAATGTATGGTGACATACCTTACACACTTGTGCCACCTGTTCCTTCCAATGGTTGATGAATCTGATGCACTCCTGTAAGCTGCGGAGATCCTTCAAGCCCTGCTGATGTTGCCTTTGCTAGGAAAACACACAATATTTATTGCTATCACGGACCGACACGGCTGTGTGTTATATATACTTCTTGTATTTTCCACTCAGTTACCTGGGAACGAGTCGTGGGAGCACTACAGCTCTTGAATGGGCTGCTGGGGGCAGAACTATGGACCTGAACATCTTCTTCTGGTAGCGTCCAGCGCACGGCACCAATAGAGTGACTCTGCGTCTCCAGATGGGTCACTTCTGTGAGGTTAAAAGGATTCGTGAACTGTTCTGACTGCATATTCTTTACCCAGCTAACAGAGAACATTCTAAGAACATTGGCTCACGTTCCTTAAAAGTTATCAAAAAACGTTCCCGCCGTAATGTTAGTAGAACGTTTTTTATGTTAAATAGATCATACATATCAAAAACATTATTCTTAAGTTGTTAATGGAATGCATGACATGTATGTAACCATTACATATTTAGATTCATATGTATGTAATATTAAAAAACATGAACGGTTAAACAACGGTAAATGACTGTAAGAGTCATACTTAGCGTTTTATCCTTCAGGATGCTTTTCATCTTGTACGGTTTTTCCTGTTCTCCTACAGGAGGAACATTTGAACTTAAACGTTAGCACAAAACTGAAAGCAAACCAAAAAATAAACAAAACGTCTGTTTGCTCGAAACCGCATGCTACTGTATATCATTAAACAGCAACCATAATTATTAATCATTTAATAACAACAACAATTCCAATTAACTCTTTTCAAAATATTTAATTACCTTAATTAATAACAACAATAATAATACTACTACATTATTTAGCTAACTTGTATTTAATAAATCTCTCTGTAGGCTTTTGTAAGGCACCTTGTTAAAAGGCACCTTGTATTTAATCATTAATAATGAAGGTCAATGAGACATACCCAGGATGGCAGATTGGAGAGGAAGGTGAATCCTAGAGGCATTGGTTAGAACTGAGCGCCGGGGCGATCTCGTCCTCTGTTTTACCTCACTGCCAGCACAGTCTGAACTTTGAACCTGATTTATTGCTCCTGTAACTGTCAGGCGGAGACCCACTAAGTGATCATGACTTCATAGTGTTTCCCAGCATTAAGACTGTAGTAAATTTGGCATAATGCCAGTAAAAGAGAGATAATACATTAATACATAATGCATACGATGCCATTTGTACACGGTTCACTGGAACTAAGTGAACCGTGAACCACTGGAACTAAGAAATGTAGGAAATACTTTTTGCTTACTAAAAGATCAATTACACTAAGCTACTTACGACTCAAAAGACTCAATGATATTTTAATGTGTCTTGTGAGTTTTTTCCTCTAGCTTTTGGCCAATCAGATTTGGGTGGCTGCCCTATTAACTGCTGCCTGTGAACAGGTTAGATATAAAGGTCAAGTAATGCTGTACAAATGTCAGTAACTAACACTGGCAATGATTAAACACACTTGAAACTATTGGCTATTGTGGGTCATCCTATTTTTTTAAAGGGATAGTTTATTTTCCCTTTATGATTTATTTTTAATATTCGATATGTTCCAGTTTGTAACTTTATAGCAAAAAAAAAATGAGCACGTGAAACTACAACCTATAAACCCTTATAATTATGTATGTGCTGTAAATGAACGTAACAATGATCCAATTTGAATATTTCCAGAAATTTCTATATAAAGGACATGACCATCATTTGTTGAGTTTTCATAGCAATCATTTTCTGTTCTGGTTATGTAAGCATCAATCACCACAAATGAAATTCATACATCAGATCTTTAGATTTAAATTGTGCCAAAGTTCAGACTCATATAAACATAAACATTTGCTTATGTAAACCATGGTAACAGCGTTGATAATTTATCACTCTTCCTCGATAGCGTGCGATGACCCATAACTGCTGTTAGGTAACATCACCCTGTGTCATCTTATCTTATCTGAGGAGGATTCCGATTCCAATTGTGTTTTAGTATGCAAAAAAAATCCCAGAATTCTTTGCACTGTTGTTGCATTTTTATTGCCATACTGCAGTTACATACACAAAACGAGTATAAAAAGAGCTTCCACAGGGCTTGTAAAAAAGCATGTTGGCTTGAAAACCAGTTAGAAACATTTTTGTGTAGCTGGAAATGAGATCTCAGGGGTCTGTGGTTAGGGTCCCAACACAGACTTGGAAATAAAACCCTTTAAAATACGTATTCCGAAATATAAACACCTTTTGAAAATAAAAATGTTAACAAATACTAAAATTTTTACTCTAATACGCATCATTACCGCAACCCATCATGAACAAAACCTGATTATATGTAATGAAACTGTACATGTGTATTTACTGTATACACTGTGTTATTTAGTAAATTACAGTCTCTTTGATTACTGGTTGGAAAAGGTTTATTCTTTGATCATGCAGTACAACGGAGTGCTGTGGTTTAATTCCAGTTTTGGAAAAACTGTTTAAAGATGACCGTCTCTTTGCCCTGTGGTAAAATCTCCACCTGTAAGACATTTAAACAGATGCTAAATAATAATGAAATAATAATAAAACAACTCAAAGACTGTTGACAGATGCTTTAATAAACTGTAAACCATACTGGCTCAAATAATGACAATGACGGGAATATTTAATTTTGGTTTAACACACACAGTTCTGTTCAGCCCCTTGAAGTTCTATTATAATATTTATAAAACCCAAATGAAGAATAATAAAAGTACAGACCTGCGTTTTCATCTTGGGGTATTTCATCTGTGTGATAAAATCGTCCGCCATCTTTAAAGCAGCCGCCTTCTCTTCTGCATTGGCTCCACTTCCTGTGAAACGCAAAAAATGTGGGAATGGGAATTCAGCAAGCTGGGAATTCAGCAAGCAATTCATCAACAGATGAACGCATACAGGGAATGTTTTCAGGAAATGGGAATTTTTAATTGCATTCGTAGGTATTTTATCATAATTTTTCGTACCTTTCCAAACGAAGACTTTTCCATTGGCCCCATTATCCAGGATAAAGCAATCATCACGTACCAGCAGGTCCTTGGCAATAGGATTTTTTTCGGACACTTTGGTCAACTTCATGGACCCTGTTGCATCTGAAACCTACAAAGAATCGACCGGAACTTTGAAAACAGTTGTGGAAAGTATTTGTGCCGAGCAGAACAAGGTACGGAGAGCATCTCTGATCCTCTGCCAAACAGCTGTCTGCATTTGTTAGGGTAGGTGATTTGTTCCAAAAATGTTTAATATCTAGCTGAAAGTGTCTTAACATCCTGATAGCAATCACTAAGCAGTGTAAATATATATATATATATATATATATATATATATCTTCTGTAGAAGATGCATGACCATAAAAAGTTTGGTCCAATCATTGTATATGGTCCAAATGCAATGATAGGATGTCCCGCTTGCCTGTCAAACTATCTATTTGCATATCTCTGCGCACTTTCCATCATCAGCATGTTTGTACGTTCTGTGTGGGATCGAACGCTTTCAAAACTAGTTTGCAATTATTAACCTCTCTGTTATTGCCCATTAAGAAACACACAAGCCTTGCCCACGATTATAAGCGAGCGAGGTACCTTGTAGAGGGAGGCGCAGTTAGACGCATCTGCTTGGGTGTCTTCCTCTGGAGTGCTTTCCCTCAGCTTTGGCACAGGACCAAGAACCTGTTGGTGAATTAGAACAGACGACAGACAGACGGACAGCAACACAATTAGACCCGATGACAGGAACAATTTAACATCACATTAAAGAATCACTGTACATATACACCGTACAGCTGGCAGTGTGTCATATACTGGGGGTGTGGTTTATGGGGAAAACAATTCCTAGTTACGGTTACCATAGTCACCTAGTTCTTCTGGTTTGGGGGGGTGATAGTTTTAAAAAACAATCAAATGTATTTTTGTATGCATTGTATTCCCATGAAAATTAATTGGTGTCTATGGAAACCGGGATTTGTTTTGCCTTAATGTAGGTTTGGCCTTCACATCACCTAAACCACAAATAAGCGAGTGAAGGATAAAGAATCACAGAAAGGCAAAATTTAATAATAGATGTTTGTTGTTTTTGTTGCCATCATAGACTGACCTGCAGCATCTCCTGCGGCTCTTCTCCCTCTTTAACATCCGTGATCTGGGCTTTGCCATGTCTCTCCGTGTCTCTGATAAGAGTGGCGATCTCTCTCACCTTCTGCTTCTCAAACATGTTCGCCTGAGAGCCGACCCACGACACTATGGTCTGAAAGATAAACGTGTGCGTAGCATACGTCAAACAACCCACAATGCACTGCTGTTATGCGGTGCAATCTCGATCCTTCAAAAGATCTTTAGAGATCCATATTTTAATCGTATTTAATATACAATAATATATATGAAGCACTCGTAGCCTTGGCTGAACAGACAGGCTAGCACACGCGCGTGCGCGCACACACCTCGCCCAGGTCGAGTATGAAGCAGTCCCCTTTGTTAAAGCTCTCCCAGCTCAGTGCCACTTCCTTGGCCCTGATGTTTCGTTTCCCTTTGATTTGATATAACCGCTGAACAGTACCAGATCCGCTCTGTGGTCGTCTGAAGCCGGACTCCACACCTCCTTCCTGGGAGAAACAGATGCAGGTGCTTGACGGCTATTGCGTTGTTTGCATTTAAACGCAACTCTGTTGCATGCAAACATGACAACAAGTTAAACATGCGTTTATTATCCTATTAACCTACTCGCGTTCTATAGTGTGTATTGATAAATGACAGCGCTTATGCAAATATACAAGTCGCTCACAAGAAGACAATAAAAAATGCATTAGTCATTAAAATATATATTTATTTGAATTATTAGTGTTCCTGTAGCTCAGTTGGCGGAGCATTGCGCTAGCAACGCAAAGGTCGTGGGTTCGATTCCCAGGAAGCACGTGCACTGACAAAATGTATAACTTGAATGAACTGTAGGTCGCTTTGGATAAAAGCATCTGCCAAATGCATAAATGTAACATAATATTTACTGATTTTTTAAAGTATACACAATACACAATAATAAAAGTACACAATAATAAGTTCTTTTGTAATTACAGTTTGAGCTTTTCACAATTCACCCCTAAAGGGAAAAACCAGTAACATGACAATGATTATAAGAGAAGCACAAAGTGAAGGGTTAGATTACACCATGTATTTGTCGTCTGGTGCTTAGTCATGCTTCTTCTTAAAAATAAGGCAAAATGTTAATTTTTTCCCCCTGTGAGTCCTAAACTTACTACAGAGCACTACAGTTGCTAATGATGCACACAATATTACTGTAACATCAGCTTCAATTTTAAAAAAAAGAAAAATTGTCTGTGTAAAATGTTTAGTGTCTAATTTTGTGGCGTCTTTCATTTTGCAATATTCTCTTGGTCTTGTTTTGTGTTCACACGCATCCACGTGTCTTCTGTTATTTTGTACAGTGTTTTTAAAGCCCACCTGTTGATCTTATCACTGTTTGGAGTTTGCTCTTATTGTCTTGAAGTGTCCTTGGAATCTTGTTTTTGTGGATAATTCTGACTACGATCTATGACCCACCTTTATCTGTTGTGACCGTATACGTAGGTGTGTGTGTGTGTGTGTCGATGTTCTCACATCTCACCTTGTAGCTCACCCCCCGAGGGAAGAGTTTCATGAATTCTGGGGACTCGTAACCCTGGACCTGCCTGTGCTGGACAGGATCTCCACCCAGAAAGTTATCCAGCTGTGTAGCCAACATGGCGCAAGCCACCTGCTCATCCCGAGAAGATTTCTCACCTACCACGTGACCGGAACCGAGAGAATTAATACAGACTCAGATATATAATCTTTAACAAACGCTTCAAAACATCCATGCTAAACAACCAAACATGGATTCATTCTGTAAACAAACCAGTGGAATAATGTGCGTGTTAACACCAATTTTGCACAATTCTGCTTCACGTGGTGTTTGACTGAGGCGGCCACTTCCTCTCTCTGTACCTTTATGCAGAGCAACGGTTTCTGAACTTGGTAAACCAAAGTCGAGCAGTCTGACCTACATACAAAGCCGACTGTGGCAAAGAACAAAAAAACACCTGCACTTAATAAGCCATTTGCATTATAAAGCGTGGTGGTCATTTGTAAAACTGGCAAGGACCCCCGGCACTATACAGACCAGTCTAGCTTTGAGGGAATCAGAATGGGCATTATATGGGCAGTGTATACCAAAGGTTCGGAAGTTCATTATGAATGAATGGTATGGGGTTAGATTAGATGAGGGGGATTATGGATGGGGGATGGTCAATGACAATGCCCGGCAGACGATGGTTCGAACGCTCTTACGTCACGTTGACAACCAGCTTAGTGTTACCCAAAGCACCGGATACAGAGTAAGACAATGGGCCTAACCACGGTCCTGTCATGGGTGTGCTGAAACATTAATGACCAATGAAAACACCCGCCCTTCCCTTTTTCCCCTGGGACATATCCCTCTTTATCCCTCGCTTCTCTCTTTCATTTGTTCTGTGGCGTCCCTTTCTGTGTACTCACTCAGACTGGTCAAGCACATCCGAGCGTTTGATCGTATCGTTCTAATTTGGCAGGCTATTACCTCAACCTCGTAGCTTCAAACCTCATACCCGACTTCAGTGTATTAAAAGGCTTTTGTTTAACAGCCAATAGGCTTTAGTTTACATCACAAACCCTAAAACATAGTTTGCTACATGCTATTGCTATTTGTTGGTCAATTGATTTCGAGAGCATTTGATTGGACAAACATGGTCTCCGCCTCTGGGTGCGAGATGAGTCATCAATATTTTGGGTGCATTTTCTTGGATAAGAAAGACCGTATATTTTAAACGTGCACATCTTTTCAAATGCGCATATTTTCAGAAATACACCAGCAAACACTAGCTGACCTCATTAGTTAACTATTAGCTCACCAATCCACATGTGGAGGTCTGCTCCCTCGTCACCCCGGTTATTCAGCACAAGGTAGGAGTCGCCGTTGAAAAAAGCCCCCACCTCAGCAGCCTTCATGGGAACAGCCTTCATCTTCTCCACCCGCCAAACCCTGAGGCCCGGCTGCTTCGCCTCTTCCCCAAACTGCCCGGGTGCTGCCTTAACCGGAAACATTCTGCAGAGACACAGATAGAGCTGGTGAGGAGGGAGGCTAGATTGAATAACAAATGGGACAAGGCCCAAGTCCAGGGTCAGTCAAGTGCTTGAACAACGTAATACTCATTCTGTTTACGGAAGTTAAAAGGTCGTTTAGTTCAAGTTTATGAATTTCACTCTTCTAATGAGCTGATTATGTGTGTCAGGTGTGTTAAATAAGGGAGAACATGGTCAAATAATTAAATCGATTAAAAACGTATTTTAAATATGTCATATTTATACAGAAATTATACTGTACATATTATGGCTTCTATAAAATGCAGAAACTGCAGAAATGATGTACAGAAAAAAACACAAATTGCTGCTGATCTGCTTCTTAGCAAGAATCATGACAATCGTGAAAGCTCTTCCTAGTTCCCATCAGAGCTATCTGTTGAAGACAAAGCCGTTATCTGATTGGTTCTTTGACCTGTCAGTAACTTAACTGCCTAAACAGGACATGATCTCGAAGCCTAAAACAGAGTTTGTTTGTGTGATGACAACGAGCATGAAAACAGAGGTAACTATGTACCAGCTCAAGGAGAAGGGCCTTCCAGACTCAGTCTTGGTTCCTCCCAGCATTGCTTCCTCATCTACTGCACTGACAAATCTTGTGCATTGTACAAATGAAGGCAGCCATGCATGTGTTAACCTGATTGGCTCATTCATGATCTGACACGAACGGGACGCTAATGTAAAGAAGAGGCATCGATGATGTCACTTTGTCACGATTTCACAATAGGAAAAAACGCATCCAACCACATCACTGTGCTGATATCTGAAACAAGTTTATGACAGATAAACAGCATCACTCCTCCCTGTTTATCTGTTCATTCTGTCACTCATAAGGACTGAATCAATGTTCAGTCTCTGAACACATCGATTTTTAAAGATTCTCATCTACACGATGACATGATGACGTGCCTCATAAACTGCAATGTAATATATAAAACCCACCAAAAAATGTATTTATTTTTAGCTAAAAACAATAAAGACCAGTTTCTGACCAGTTTTAGAAACCTTTTGATTTGATAGATAGATGATAGATAGATAGATAGATAGATAGATAGATAGATAGATAGATAGATAGATAGATAGATGATAGATTTACTTATGCAAACAATAGCGTGTTGTCATATAAACCGTCTGTCTTCATGCTGCTCCACCTTACACCTCCACCTCACACAATTGAGTACTTAGCGCCCCACCCTCACACTGTTGTAAGAGGCATTCATATGAATTGCTCAAGCAGACGTGTCAGTTTAAGCTCTACAGCAAGACAAACAACCACGCCACCAGAGTGAGTCACAAACCACAGGCGCAAGAACTTGCAAGTTTGCACAATCTACTTCCTGCGTTTTACTCTTGCAGGTTTTTGATTCACAAAATGCTACATTTCTGTTCTCGGATTCACACTTTCAGCTCAGTTACTTAAGAGTGCCACTTTCTGTAAGACAAATATTGTTTTTTTCTCATTTCATTTATAAAGTTGCAGCTAAAAATTAACTCTAAAAATAAAGTGCATCGATTCTGTGTGGTTGGTGAAAATGATGAAAACATGATGACAACATTTTCAGTGGTGAAAGGGCTCATGAATACTTTGTTGTAAAGAGAGGACGCGCCACCCATTTATTATCAGAATTACATTATGATTTAGCATTACAGACGTGAATTTAATGTTTCCGTCGCCCAGTGTCAAAGACATGTACATACTTTGCTTTGTTACTGCACTGCAAACAATATGACTGTATACAAAACAGCATTACGTTTGAGGTTGAGTGGCATCGCCTTAATTTAAAGGTATGTAACTGACTCGGAGCAAAGGGAAATGGTGATGATGCGATTCAGGACAGGAGAGTGAGAAGCACACAATATGAAGACAGTTTTAGAAGATCTTTCCCTTTGTAAATAAACGACAGCACAGAAACACACATCGGTCCACTTAACTGCATAACCCCGTTGGCCAGCTCCGGCATGCTTTTGCTTTCTGTGTCCGGCTCCATTCTGTCTGCCTGATCCACTGTGTGTTTGTATGTGTGTGTGTGCTTGTTCACCTGGCCTGGTTAGCTCATATGTGACCAGTAACTAGACACGGGGGAATAATCCGAGCGGCCCTGCCGAGGACGCCCCACGCACCGCGGGGAGAGTCGGGTTGCCTGACGAACGCCGAACACTCGCCCGATAATTACCGCAGACACCGCCCGTCCGTCCTCCGCTTATCAGGGGGAGATGACGGAGCAAACGTGGCCTGGTCGCTTTGGGTGGAGTCGGTGGATCATCAGGTCCTTTAGTTTTCGCTTTATTTTGTTTGAAAACAGATGAGTTGTATGTTACACGAAGGGACCGTAATTCTCAGAGAAACTGATGATAAGTTAAACGATAAAGAGGTTGAAGGGGACTGATCATTATAGAGAGATATAAAGGTAGATTATGAACAGATAGAGAGAGAAGGGGCGGTGTCCCACTGTAATAATGCGTTTGATAGTTCGATGTTATCTTATTTTTATATTTCCATAGAGAACACGCAGAGATTCAGTGAAGTCAATGAAGT
>JAZGTJ010009297.1:0-19578 GCA_036877575.1 Botia almorhae
TGCAACATCTTATTTTAATTGCCTCAATCAGATAGTCCAAAGGCACTAGGGGATCAAGGGGAATTATTAATACTTAAAGCAATACTTAACCACACACTATTCGTTTGTCTTTCAAATATTGTTGGGAAGTCTAACTGATTTTACTGAATTGTTTGTTAAGGCTGGGATAGACTCCAATACTCCTGGGATCCAGCAGAAGACAAACAGAACTGGAGATTGGATGGATGGGTTTTTTGTTCAAGAAGTTAATTTCAGTGACCCAGTTCAAAATGATTCACAGATTAATTTGAAAATCCCTACAACATATTACATCCATAATACTTTGGTTCATTAGAGTTAATTGGTTTTGAATTGGTTTTTAAATAATTTTGAAATTTTCAAGTTTCTCAAAGTTTTATAATTGTATTTGTTGTATTTAGCTTTAATAGCTGTAAGTGGTCCTGACAAATTTAAAAATAGTATCTTCACTATAGTTTAATTTAGAAGTAGTCTATTTAATCGGCAGTGATTATACACATACATATTCAGTTCCACCATGATATTAGCTCATAAGAAAAAGCAGAACTCCTAAGTGAGCTGCAATCTATACATTTGTGTCTCTGTGGCTTTGGCTGCTTTATCAAATACATGTTCAGTCGATGGTAGATTCTTCTTGTGGCCTGTGTAGACTGTGCCATATTATTATATCAGGGGTGCTCTGGAACCACATTCCCTCAGAAATCTCCTTTAATCTATTGTTTAGGAAGAGCACTCTGGAACAAAAAGTGGTGATAGGAATCAGGAGTGTGAAAAGCCATTCATTCATAATTTCACCATCACTGGCATCCAAAACACAACATAATGGTGGTAAGCAGTTATACTGGTCTTTCCCATTAGTCTTTTCCATTAGTGTACACCATGCAGACAGACCCAAGCTGTTGAATAATCTGTGCATAATAAAACTCAAATTCATGGTTCCGCAGACATACAAAAAAACACAGAAGGGGAAAAATTCCTGCTCTTTATCCAATATACACAGCACACACCACAAACAAGTATCTAGGTCGCACAAAAGCCTCCAAACAGGAACAAATAAAAGACAAGAATGAAAAGATGGAACAGAAAGACAGATAATCCTGTTAAAAAGATTAGCATTGTTTCATTCAGGAGATGACTAGAATGTCTCAACCTGTCCTTCAGCCATGTTTAATATAAAGTTTTGGGCAAAGATGGAAGATTTTAAATCATGTATTTCTGGGGGGGCCTGTGGACATCCAGGCAACTGCTATCGAGATGAATGGAAATGTTAACAGACAATGAGTGCTTTTATTGAAGAACTAGCTGGTGGATGTCCAAAAGTGAAGATGTTTTGCTTGAAGTTCTTAGTGGCAGAAAAACAGGATATTTTGAAAGCATACTTTGTTCGAAGTGAAGTGGACTGTAACTTACTTCAGGATGGGCGGAAATTCTGACTACAGTTTCTACACAATAACAATCCTGACTGTTTTGAGTTTTTCTCTTCATAATAACAATTATTTCTGAATATTTCATAGTAACTGAATATGTGTGATTTGTGCATTGAATTAAAGACACTTTCACATGCTCTATGCTTTAATATTAACTTCCAATGCTACTACATATAATAGGATTCCAATGGTACAAAACAGTCAAACACATCAATAGATTCCAGTTCATTAACTCTAATGTTTATTTACGCTGCTTTTACATTTTTTATAAAACAAGACAACATTAATAATTAACAAGTAATTTCTCCTACTGAGCTCCAAACCTCTTTCGGCAGTCGCGCTGTCCTTTTTATGGGAACAGAAACACAGTAATAAAGTCTCACTGGAGTTATGGTCTCATGTAAGATGTGACCTCTTGACTGAGGTCACTGGTCTCTGTTAGACTGCTTTCACCTCTCTGCTGATAGATGTTTTAAACCTACAGACTCCTAATGACTGACACACACACAATGTCCTGCTGTTGAAAGGTAAGAATGTGTGTGTGTTTATTAACTCTGCAAACGTTCACCACATTCTGGTTTCTAATAGGTCTGTATGAGACACTATGATACCCACTGTGAGGACAGAAGATGGAAAGAATCCAGACAGATCCACATACAAACACTTCATTGTGTAGCTGAACACCTGTATATAAATATAATTATAAACAAACATATATCTGATTACAGCACTATAAATAAAACATTAATCATTTCTAAATGATTACTAGATCTCTGTTATACTGTAGGTGGTTACACAGGTTCTCAGGTAATTGCCAGGCAGTTACTCCAATGCGCATTAGGTGGTTGCTGGACACCTACTAAGGTATTTCAAATGGTTGCTTGGATGTTGCTATAAGGGTTTAGGGTGGTCTCTGGGGTAATGAAAGGTGATTACTAGTTGTTCTGGTGGTTATAAGGCATTACTTAATCAAAGATCCATACTATCTTTTTTACCTAAACCATCTGCAGTAACCAATGGCAGATGCCACATAGTGCAAAATAGTGGTCAGTCACTGATATTTTCTCACTCTTGTGAGAAAGCTGTCATCTGTGCTGTCAGTTAAATCTTCTAACCCTTTAATCTCAATAGATTGACAGTCTGGGATTCCTGGTCCATTTCAGATGTCAAAGAGGTCAAAGGTTGAAGGTCAGATACTTTTAAAGTATTGTGGTGCAGCCTGTCACAAATGGGTAGTTAAAGGTTTGGACTCGCCTACTCATTCTTTATGATAAATGTTTCTCACATAAAACAGGTAGCAACTAAAGTGCCCTTGTGCAAGGTACCTAACCCCTGATTGCTCCACAGGTGGAGCAGTGCTGCCCACAGCATTTTGGGTATGGTTAGGTTACGATACCTGACAAAATGTCACTTTAATTTCTTTTTGTCATTTTTGAAGCTCTACATCTACATCTACAATTCACTGTCATATAACAATCTACAGTATATTCTACTTAACATCTCTTCTGTTCTATAGAAGAAGAAAGTAATACTGGATTGGAATGACATGAAGGCAAGTAAATGATGACAGAATTTTGTTTTTTGGGTGAACTATTCCTATAATAGTGTTCTTTCATGCTGAAAGATCAACAGAGAATGAAAGAAGACTGAAGATGGAAGACTTTCCACACTGGTCATAATTTCTCTCAGACTTGCCAATGACTCATTGCCACTGTGTAGCAGTGGAGAAATGAAAGTCTCACAACCAAAGATATTTTCTCATCTACTTTTCTCAGTTGGGTCATCCTACATCACAGAAGAATTAAATGGTCTGGTGTACCAGGAAACCGAGACTTCACTGGTTAAAAAGAAATATGTTACACAAGAGAAATGGATAAATGCATGAGGAAGACAAAGAAGAACAATTGTTTTGATGAACATCGTTGTTTGGTAAAGATAACAACAGTGATGACATGGGGAAGATCCTGCAAACTGACAGAACACACAAGATGGAGCTCATAGAACATCAAAACTGAGGAAGAAATGAAAGAGCTCTTGAAAATACGTGTAATGTAATACAACCATAACAAGGTTTCCATTCAGATAAAGTGGAGCTCTCTCGTCTTGATAAGCGATTGTGCAGAGTTCTGGTAGCCTGAAACAAATGTCAGAAAACATGGATTGCAGCCTTTTGGGAACTGGACCAAGCGGGCACTGAGTAAATTGGAAGAAATGAGGTAGAAAAGTATTTGTCACTCTCAAACTTCAGGTGTCGACAGGCGTTGAATAGAGCAACATCGCTGGTGTGGGGCTGTGAACTCACTGCATGCTGCAACCACACATATTATGAGATCAGCTGGAGTTCTGCAATCTGATTTGAAAGTTATTTTGGATTCTTGTTAAATTGAGCAGCTCAAGCCATTATTGCAATTACTTTTAATCAGATGAAGGTCTCCAGGTGACTTTTAGTGATGCATAAAGTCAGTTTTCCTAGCAGAGTAACAACAGGTTTAGTTAATCATGATAATTAATTATTTCCATTAACATTTGACAACCAGGAAGTGCCTACTGTTTTAGCTGCATTTATATATATTATATATATTACACCATATATATTATTTTCAAAACAATGCTTCTTGGTTATTTATCAATGACATTCATACATTTGCGTGGCTTGAAGTGTCCAAACACTTTTTGGCATCTTAAAGGCCAAGAATTCCAAGGAATTTAGGTTATACTGTGAAATACAGGAAATACTTATCCGATACTTATCCCAAAACACTGTTCTCCAAGAACATAGCTGACCATTACACCATAAACCTGCTATTATTCACTTACACCACATCCCTCTACTTCTCTCTCTCTTTCTCTTTCTCTCCTTCAACATAAGACAGAATACAGAAACGTAGTGCATAGACAAGGAAAGTTTAATGCACTTTACAGTTATGTTTTAAAAATACAAATCATTGGCATCAATATCGAGCAGTACTTTATTACGAATAATATCCAGTAAATACCTATGATGCATTGCATCCATACAATTAAAGGTTCATAACAGCTTTTACATGTGTTACAAAAAGGCTAAACATAGTATATTTCTATGCCTTTACATATACAACATACTGTCAATATTTTGCCAAAATCAAAACAAAGACAACCTGAATACAACTAAAATATTTATTAGAAAGGGAAATTTTAAACAATTGATTTTGGTTTAGAAATCATTTGCTAGACGAGTTTAGAAATGTTTAGAAATAGAAACAAATGTCTTAGTTTTTTCTAATAAGCTAAAATTGGCAAGACATTAGTTTTAAGAAGTCAAGCCCTTTTTATTTTGCATATTAATTATTACCAAGGCCAATTATACTGGTCAGGTTTGTAAATGTACTTGAGTAGGACACTCTTTCGTACAAAAAATCTAAGTCTGATATTGTTGCTGTCCTGAGTTGTTTTATGTTGGGAAGGTTGGAGCTCACACCATGTTCAAACTCTCAAAAATACACTATGTCCAAATTAAAACAAATGCTAACCACATCTTTTGTGGTTGAGGTTATGAAATTAAGAGGTAGCTATCAACCCTATACCTAAGGGAGAACAGGGATAGACCAAATAGCCATGTTTGGAATGACATACTACCATTTCTGCAGTATGCAGTTTACAATGCGTAGTATGCAAATCTTCTGTTTGCATGGAATACCTGTATGACTTTTGTCAAAATGTGCAGTTTACTGCAGATGTACAGTATAACCATATTCTGTTTCATTTTATAGAGGGTTTACATAGTGGCATATGTAAAAAAAAGGTTTGATTACAACTATTTAGGATTTGCACAGAATCTTAAACATAGCTAGTAATTTTTTTTCTCAATTTGACAACAACATTATTGTAAGTAAATGTATATCTGTGTATTTACAATAATCTTTTTATACTGTATCTATATACACATAAATTACACCATGCTGAAATACAGCAACATACAGTACTCATCCAGCTATATTTAACAGTTTTAAACAGCAGAATTAGTTTTAATTTGTGAACATGGTTAGCAGTTTGTACTAAGCTTTATTATGCCAACCCAAATGCAATTTTGAACCAAGAGAAAGACAGGACTAAGTTGTCACAATTAAAACATTTCACCCCTGAATATATATATATATATATATATATCTTTTTTATATAATTTTTTTTCAAGTTTGACTTTTCTTCTCTGCTTTTTGTGTTGTTTCAGTGCAAACAAAAACAATAAGCATGTGAATACCAAAACATTTGCAAGTGGAATAATTTTCTGAGAGAAGTGTTGCATTTTCTGATAGAATGGCAAGGGTGCCAATATTTTTGGCCACGACTGTATATGTTTCAGTCTGACTGTAAGAGTATCAACAAATAAATGGACAGCAAGTCCTCTTTTTCACTGCTTTGCAACTACAATTAGCATACAGTATTACTTTAAAACACATTAATGTACATATCATCTTTGCATTTCTGCAGAGTATGATATGTATTTTTGAAAATACATATAAAAACTTAAAAGTATTTAAAGGTACACATAGGAACAACTCCACTGAACTGAATTTATTCTCTGGCCCATCAACCCACAATGGCATCCTGATCAATACAGGAAGTCAAGTACAAGCAACACAGGCATAGTCACACTTAACTTTGAGAATATGTTCTGTACTTGTTTCAAAGTTTTTAAAACTCCTTAATTTTAGCCTTCACCACATAATTTTTTTTTCAAAACAGATACTGATAATAAGCTAGATTTAAAGCAAAAGAAACAACCATAACTTGCTTTAATAAAAAGGCTTTATATTCACAAAACCCAGTTTCTGTTTTTTAGTACAAGGATCTCTGTGTGTTCGAGACCCAGTTTGCATCAGAATAAAGAGATGAACCTATCTTAGCATTGTATGGGAGAATGTTACATTACCGTTTCGAACTATGTTATGAATGAATGACATTTCTAACAAATCTGTATTCAAATATGTGAGACTGACATAATGCTTGTGTGAACTTTTGTGACAGTTACAATACCAAACTTTAGTTCCTTTAGTATCATTTCAGTTCCAACAACATGATTAACAGCATCAAAACATTTTTTAAAGAATACAAAAAAGCAAATAAACAACAATGGCAAGTCTTAATGAGTACCATAAAGTACCATAAATTTGTTTATGATTCCTAATGCATTATAACGACACTTACAGAAAGCACACTGTCTTTCAACACGCATGTGAGAAACTCTCACATGTCCTATTACTTAACAATTAATTTTTTTTCTGTCTAATATATTTTCTTTAAACAATAACCAATGTTTGTTCGGCAGTAAATGAAAACAAACAAAACCATAAAACTTTGTGTCACATATTCATATTCTTCAATGGAGGTCAAGTTCTAAAGGTTTCAAAGTCCAGAATATTAAATATATACTTTGGGTCTTGTCAGTGTAGTGACGTGTATTGTGTTTTCCTGTAGCTTTTTCCATGTAAAATGACCATTTAATATATCAAAATTCTATGATTCTATACCTCCCCTGAGTACTTTTTATGTTGTCATAGAAAAGGGGTTACAAAATATTAAGACAAATAATAACTTTGCAGTATTAACAAAGACAGCAGTACATTAGACCATTTACAAAGTGTCCACAGACAGTGCATAGCTTAGTTGAGCTGTATATGTCATGTAGGTGAATTTGACAGTAAACAAGTGTGTTTTAACATATATACTTTCCAACATTCTCAACTGAAGACTAAAGCAAAACACTTTGTGAACAACTGAAAACAAAAGTAAAACACTGATACTAAATCCATGAAGGCACCACATTAAAACAACTGATGTGTGAACGAAGTGATGTGATCTATTGTAAATAAACCAAAATAAAATATAAATTATATTTAATTAGCGGCTTTTAGGGGAGAGTGGGTTGATTAAGATCTGGCAACACAGTTTAGAATCTCATTTCTGTGAAATCTATGTTCGCATCATAACTGAAAGAAAAGATATTTAACATTCAATATGTGCGTTTAAAAGTACACAATCTTAGCCGAATCTGACTTCAACGTTCTCCAATTCTTTTAAAAATGTTGCCAGAACTGAAGGTCATAAAGTGTCCAATAATGATGCCACATCAACAGCCAAAGCGAGACACACTTTGTAGACATTTTAGAATTAATTTAGAAATAGATCTTCTTAGTTTTAGTTCAGGAAATAAAAGCATGAAAATAGAATGTTGTTTCAAAATCTGAGTTAAAACACTGTCTAATTTCTTTCCAGCTCCCACAATAGCATATATTACCCATAATGCACCAGTGGCAGTGTTCTTATCCCTCTTCTTTAGGAACGCTCCTCTCATTAAATAGAATCTCTCTATTAGAATAGTAGTGACCCCATTCCCACCTGGGATCTTAACACTGCAACGCCTCCCAGTGGCAGGATGCTGGAGCTACGCAGTATTCCTATCCAGACTGGGGGAGTGGCAGGACTCCAGCGGAAAAACAGGACAGTCAGTCATTGGTTACTGCAGGACGATTGACACTCAGACCTGACTAGTGGGATGGGCGTGGTAGGTGCAGTTCTGTACGTCGCTCCCCTTGCTGACACCCTCAGAACTGACATTATTTTCCCTCCGCAGTGCTGAGAGAGAGAAAGAGAGAGAGAGAGAGAGAGAGAGAGAGAGGGCGAGCAAGAGAGACAGAGAATATTGGGGAGTTCCTTTTACAAAATCTGTCAAAAAGTTTTCACCAAAAAAGGAAAAAGCTTTTTAGTTTACTGACAATAAGCATCTTTCTTTACCAAATAATCAGTATTGGAATATGACAGTGTACTACTGTAATGAGTATTTTTTTACAGAAATATAATATAATGACAATTTAGGAAGAAACTTGGATAGGGTAAAAATTAGGTCTGACAGATAAATAATAGGGATTCTAGCACAGCATATGTCTGGCTGAAATGGTATACAAAAAACACACGGGCAAAAATAAATATGAAACATTTAAAGACTAACAGCTCTCTTCCTCATCTCCTTCTGGCAGCAGCAGTTGGGTGTGGCAGGGGCTAGGCAGAGTGGACTGCATCTGACCCTCCTGACTGGTTCCCAGCTGCAGCCTGCGCATGTGACGAACTACTGCTGTGGCGTTAAATGCTTGCTGTGTACGAGAGAAAGAGACAAAATCCATTAACATGAGGTAACATTTAACAGAGGCAGCTTTAATGGTTTTGGAACAAAGCAATTAAATGCAGAAAACATCAACATTCCTAGAGGGAATCCTTTCATTAATGTGACCTCATGCAAGAATTTACCTTCCATTTGCTTTTGGCAAAGTTCTTCTTGATCTGGGCGCTGACTGATTCATGGATGTTCTTGTCCAATGCTGTGTCTCCAGCGATCCTAATGCACAAAACAGAATTCTGATTAGCCAATTCAAAGACGGTTCACCCAAAATTGAAGATTTTCAACAACAAAGTGCCATAAAAGGAAATCATCAGGATTCAGTCATTGCTCACTGAACATGTTGAACTCAGTGCACTGAACTCAGTGCACATGTTCAACCAGATGGCAGGATTATGAGGAAAGTACAAATTTAAATAAATGATAACAGTATAGTTTTGTATAGAGGAAGCTTTAAACACAAGATAATCTGCTTTGAAATTTGCTGTGTTCTTGCTTCTCTGATCCTGACAGATGTTTGAAAAGTTTGTGACACAATGTCTGATTTCCTTTTAAAAAAGTAGTAAAACCACAACATCTGGTATCTGTAATGCACACAGCAATAAATGTATTCTATGGTGTAAAAATGCTATATGTGAGAGTTACAGTATAATTGTGAAGAATTCGTTTGTGTTTGTGTCTGAATTTATACCATGGGTGCTGTAGAGCCTGTTCACATGTGTAACGCAGAGCGGGATCTTTTTCCATTAAATGCACGATGAAGTCTTTGGCTGAGAAGAGAAACACTGTTAAGCATGACATAACTTTCCATAGTGTCACTAAGAAACAAAGCAACACTTCAATAGAGAGCGTTACAGAAAAAATGAAAAAATAACATGGCTTTAATTTGATCTGATTTGCGATTCATCATTACATAATACATTTAATATTACTATCCAAATATGCAGCTGCCCCAAAAGTGTACGGACACATTGTGAGTGTATGAATGTGTTGTGTATTATATAACAAAATAACAAAAGTGGTATTTATTTTAACATTTGGTTGTTAAACCAAAAGCTACAAAAACAGCTTAGACAAGTCATTTCTGAAGAAAACTCCTGCAGTATTTGTTTGCAAATGCCACTTGGTCTGATATTTTGTTATGTCATGCAATATGAGTCAGACATTTTTAAAGGTGACTGCGACTTTTGTAAGTATTAAAAAATCAAGCTTGAATATTAATTTAAAATTGTGTGATTTACCTGAATCAGAGATATCATCCCAGTATGGCGAATCAAACTCATACTCCGCCTTCAGAATCTGCTCAAAGAGTTTGGCATCATTCTCATCGTAAAATGGCGGATATCCACATAAACTGTGAGCAGACAGGCAGAAGGCCAATTAGGACACAGTGCATGAGAATATAAAGAGGTTTACGCATAAACTTCATGCACTTACAGGATGTATGCGATGACCCCGATGGACCAGCAATCCACTGCTTTGCTGTATGGCTTCTGTGCCAGAACTTCAGGAGCTGAAGATTGCAATCACATCACTAACCCTCCATGCATGGGTTTATTTGGCAAATTTGTGAGGTAGTCAAGAGATAAGTACACTGGTTGTAGATTTTTAAAGCATGTTGTTGCTTGTTCTTTTAGTTTTCTCTCCCACATATAAAGAAAGCAACTATGTTTTTTTATATTTAAGTGTCAGTTTTCCCTAATAACCCACATCAAATCCCCCTGACACACATACAGTGCAGGGCATTCTTCTTAAGAAGTCACAGAACCTGTTTCAACCAGTCTTAAGACCTCCAAAAGTGCTACAGGAGAAATAAGCCTACCAATGTTTATGTTTCTTTTAACTCACTGGTACATCATCACAAGAATGTTTGAAAAATTTGAAAAAAGGTTACTATAAAACCTCATGAATTGCAAAATATACTAATCCATGTGGCAAACATCAGCAGAACCGCAGTTCGACTGTTTTTGCAAGGAAAGCTCTATGTATTCAGCAGTGTTATGTTTTCGCATTGGGGCGTCTTACCTACGTATCCAGGTGTGCCACATGCCGTGCTCATCACACTGCCCGAACCCTCAATCTTTGACAGGCCGAAATCACTGATCATGATCTTAGAGTCCTCATCCATACTGTAATACAGTAGGTTCTCTGGCTGAATGACCAAAAAAACAAAGAAGAGCAGAAGGTGCTTATAGTGTGAGGTGACCAAACACACACAGATTCTCTCTGTATTCATATCAGCAGAAGGATGCAATTAACCAGAGCTAGAATCACATTGATCATCCTTCACTGCTCTGGTTACAAACAAACAAATTTAACATACAATCATAATCTCATGTCAGCCAGAAACCATAAAGGAAAAACAACCAGCTGGATTTGTTGATGTATGAACTTTGTGGTGTGCTGTTATGGGCTGATCAACACATAACACACAAAATGTGACTGGTTTTGTGAACAATAAAACAGAACATAAGCAAGACTCCCTAAAAAACAGAGCACATTTACAACTCTAATATTCTTGACTCTAGATATAGCTCTAAGTGCCTCAGATGGTTTATTAAAACCATCTGGATATGATTTATCAAATGGTTTATTAAATAGTACATTTTACAGTGGGGACAAAACAGGAAATAATGATGATGAGAGATAAAGGAAACAGGACCAGGAAATTGCAAAAGCCAAATTCGAACTCATATCAGCCATATAAGCACCAAGGCACCAACGTGCCAGACCTAACTGCTAGGCCATGGCACTGACCCCAAAAAGACAAATCTTAACAAAGTGTAGCACAACTCCTCACCTCTTTCTATTTTGAACTTCAAAAAATAGGACTAAAGACATTGATTGATCCATATACCTAGAACTACTTTCCTGGACTCTGGGGATACATGCTCTGCTATTAATATCAAAGACTCTGTTACATGTCAAACTTTCAGAACAGATTTCTTGGTCTGTCTTTGGTTGAAACCGCTCTTTTAATCAGCTGTACCACACCTGCTAAAACCTCCTGGCCGACCAGCATCTTACCTTTAGGTCTCTGTGCACGATGCCCATGTCATGCAGATATTTCACAGCATCCAAGATCTGTTGAATTAGCTTACTGGCGTCTTTCTCCGTGTAAAAGCCTTTTTCCACAATCCTGTCAAAGAGTTCTCCTCCGGACACCCTGCCAATGGAAAAACAGAAAGATGCTCCTAAACCTGTTTGTTCTTTCTGTGTTGTTCACACACACCAACGCACACGCTAACTCACACTGTTTATTTGCTCCTGACAGACTGGCGCACAGCAGGATCAAAGCAACCACATGGTGATGCTGTACCTCAATATATCCACCAGACAGCGCTGTTTTACTTTTAGTTTATGGCAATGGCAATGTTGGCAATGTTTGGCAATGTTATGGCAATGTTTCTCACTTTCGGAGCAAATATTGTGGTAAAGTAAACTTCAATGGTAAGTCTTTCCAGTTCTGTTAAAGGAATTTAGCTTTATTCCTTAAAAGTGGTGATACTATGTATACTACTATAAAAATAATTATTGTCATGCACTAACAAAAAGTGCCAAAGAATATATCACATTTATGGTAATATCATTGCATTCAGTACCTTGGTACACCTTGTACAATAAGACAAATTATTTTTATTACTCCGTATCAAGGTATGTATCAAAACAACATGGAATTAACACTTAGTTAATACTATAATATTTGGGTGAATCCATATTTGCAAGATAATGAAGCCTATTATAGCACCAATAAGTTTGTGACAAATATTACGTTTTCCCCATGTCTCATTATCCTAAGAGAATATTGACATATTACCTAAACTGATAGTACTGTCATAATAATGCTAAATAATAATGTTAGAATGATAAAACAAACATTTTCATATATAATTGTTCTAAAATATGACACATCTTTTGTAATATTTATTCAGGTTGGCCGATATTGCCTACATGGAAACTTTTGTTGCCTCCTAACTTTTTGTAGTTAGGAGTTTTGTAGTTGATTTGTAGGGAACAGTGAGGATGGGTTTTCAAATCTGGCATTAAGGTTGTGGGTGCAAACACACACACATCTCTATCCCTTCTATTTGTCTTGTTCTGTCTCTCCTGCTCCCTTTGTTAACACACAGGGAAAATGACCCTAACAAGTGATATAAATCTGTCTCTGCTTTAAGTCTCTGCAACTATCTCCCACTATTTTTCTGTACTGACATTTCAAATAGTAGGTGTGAAGATGCAGGTGTGAGCACATTTTTGAGCACCTGTGTGTGTGTGCTTGTTTAGCCTTTTCCTTGATTTCTCAGTGGATCAGACAATAGTGAGCCCTTCGTGCACATAAGTAATTAAAGAGGTTGACACAATGAGTGGGCGAGTAAGAGCAGTGGGGGTGACACACACACACACACACACACACACACACTTGTGCATTACCCGTTTCTGTGTACCTCTTTGGGGCCTGTTAAAGACCCATGATAGCATCTAGTGTTGTAGTGTCTCCTGTGGCGTTTGTCTGGTCTTTGAACAGTCTGTCACGCTTTAACTCTGACTTCCCGTCTGCTAATATTCAACCATATATGGCCACTTTGCTCTCTCACTGTGTGGTCTATCAGCAGACATTTAGTTTAGAGGAAATGATAGGAATGCGTGTTGCTTCATTACCATGGCTTGCTTTTAAAACGTGATTGCAGTTGGATTGCTGTGTTAGATCAAGTAGCGTCGCTTGGGAGGTGATTATTAAGGCCAGAAACATGCTTTAGTGTGCACACAATCATACCCTTTGAGCAGTCCTGAAGTATATACTTAAAGAGAAAGAGTGCCATTTTTTTCAGCTATGTGCAAGGTGCTTCCCCATGCCAAAACTCATCACCACAATGTCGTGAAAGTCAGGATGACAGTTGTCAGGGTTTTCTTGGGGGTTGCTAGGGCATTGCTAGGTGGTTTCAAGAGTGTTTTCCTAGTCTATAAGATATTGTTATTCCTGGATATAGTGATACAGAGATCCTTCATTGTAAACCTTTGTTTTATTTATCAATTTTATAGTAAGACCGTTTACTTAGAAAAGTAAACAAGTTACTTTCGACAAATGTCTTTAATCTGCCTTTGCATCTGTGTTGCATTTGTTAAGAATGTCAAGTTTTGTTGCAACAGCTGTCTAGTGTTAGAAATCCTCTTTTGACCCACACAGAGACATCTGAAGATTTAATGTAAAAGCTACACAGTATTGTGTATGAAGAGCTTCAAGTTACGGAAATGAATGAGTTCAGATAAGGTGCTAAAAAAGGCAACCAGTGGCAGATAGCAGCTGAGTTGTTTGGCGGTCAGGCTCATGTAGTGTAAGCTCTGTAGAAAGCATACAAATACAAAACAAAAATAACAAAGACAAAGAAAGTTACATAAAACCACTCACAGTTGCATGACAAGGTAGAGATGTGATTTACTCTCAAATATGTCCTCCAGGGAAACTATGTTGGCATGTTTAATCCTAAGAGAGACAAAGAGAAGAAAAATACAATTATATCTCAGTAACAGGACACATTCTTACTTTAGAAACCAACAAACAAACAAACAACAAACAAAACCTTCCAAGAATGCAATTTAACATCTGAGACAGTTTGACACAAAAATGCAACAGTTTGTGTTGGAAGTGGAGCACTGTTAAGCTCCGCATTTCAGAGAACCTGAGACATTATTACATGTTAAAGCATGGAGCTGACATACTAGGCCATCATGCACATACAAGACGGTTTGGGTGGAGTTAATAGTGTGCAAACAGCTGATTAGTGTTTGCATTGCTGAAACTTCACAAACAGTTTTAACAATTCTGCACTCCTGAAAACTGATCTGACACTAGATCTGTTCTGCTCTAGAATCTCTGCCAAAATATTCTAGACTACCAAACTGATCCAGAGATGCTTTATAAATATTTACCAGCTGGAATCAGATTTCCTGCTGCTATACCCTAAGATGCAATGTAAATATGATACCAGGTTTAAGTTCAAGAGGTGAACAGATGGGAGACAAGGGGAGGTGGGGGGTGACAGATGCTTACTGCCTCTTATTTGAACATTATTGGCCATAACTGATTATTTCAGTTCACACTGATGTAAATCTGTTAAACTTTCAACATATTTCAAATTCACACTTAAAATAAAAAACATCATCTTGCATAGAAGGACTCCCCTATTGACAACTTACCCATATATGTAAAAGTATAGTTATTTATACTTTATGCATATGCACAAATATGTATATGCGCAAACATATTGTCCTCATATTTGAAACCCCTAATCTTGACGCAGGGTGTTTCAAATGACCTGCGTCAAGTAAAGTGAACTTTTATAGACATTTTATAGACATCTCCAATCAGTGAACACAGCGTAGGAGCCTCATCCGAATACAGCCTGTGACACGCTAAACTGAGTTTATTTAACTCCTACGCAGCCTTGTTTTCATTCACGTCCAATTAATAAAGCCGTCTACTCTGACTAAACCCTAAGAGGGGGAGGATTTTGTATTAATTCAGCACAAAATAAAGAAAGTCGTACATCTTCCTCCATAACTTCCTTAGCCTCTGACTTCACTGCCCCCACAATGATCAACAACTCAGGCGATTCTCATTGACTTCCAGAGGAGCTGCACACGTGTGTGACATGCGTGGGCTCTAATTGAGCCGAACGGTGGAAGCCTACAGACCTTTTCATTGGCAATACTACACGACAGAGGCACCTAAATGACTCACTGGTCTTCTGTCTGTGACACATCCACCCACTCCTCTCTCTCTCCCCTTTCAGCGGGTTACATCGTCCTTGCCTCCCTCCAACTGACACGCCACGCCACCCACACCGCGCAACTGTGGGCAGTCAAATACGGCACGACAAACAACAAGAGAAAAGCTCTTTCCCCAAGACCTTGTGCTTGCTGAGAGCAGATATGAGTGTGGCTCTCAAGCAGTCAACTGAGAGCTCTGTGCTCTGGTATACTCAGGGAGGTCAGCCGGTACGTCTTTCCTTGAGGACACCCTGCAGGATTCACCATGACATAAATCTTAGCTGCTTACACAACGCTGCTGTGACATCACAATCCTGTTTTATCATCTCTGTCGGACACAGGCCACCCCAGCAGGCTGAAGTTAGCACTGTTACTCCAATAAACTACAGTAAAATTGCTTTTTTTAGATAAAAAACCCTACAGACTGAAGCTTTTCCAAAACGTAGTTAGCTGCAATGCTCACTATAATCTACACAGGCTTTCTGAAGGTAACAGTTGGTAAGCTATGTTGGAACTATGTTGCTAAGCTAACAACAATGCGACACGCTAAACATAATGCATAGCACACACAGATATAAGGCAAATAGGTTTATTTTAATTAAACTGTCTTTATAAATCATATGTGGTATTCAATAAAATAAGTATTTATATTAGACATATTACTACTGTGCTTGGTGCAAGGCATTCTGGGAATGCCTTTTCGGCAAAGGACAGATGCAGTGCCCTGAAATTTGGCCAGAACAAGACATCTTTCTAGGTTTTGGAACAGAACCTCTACGTCTGTGTTAGAAACAGAAATTAATTAAATGTAGAATATGTATGTATAATTTTGACCCACCCTTAAATATTTCTAAAGCATTTCCATAATGAAAGCGGCATTGCTAAGAAATGTGACTTTCCTCATTCACACATCTGTTCAAATCCCTCTGTAAATGCTGCTCCTCTTTGGCTGTGGTAACCCGGGCAACCCAGACACTAAAAATAGCACTGGATGCTACAGTCATTCCCATAGAAGTTTATAATTCCAATGGTTTAAACATGAGATTTTTTAATACATGCACAAATCACTCACTGTCGTCTCTGTCTAAGATGGCACAACTTGGTACAGATAGACTGAAATCTTTGTGGGTTTTAAAACTCTGGGCCTGCAGCTACTACGTGCAACATCTACTAGTAGGTGTTGGAGATGTCTAGCAGGTGTTAATATTGTGTGTGTGTGTGTGTGTGTCATCTGTAAATTAACAGAAATGGCAGTATGAATGACTCACTTGTGTAGAACAGCGATCTCGTTCTCAATGCTGTTCTCCTTCCCCTCTAGAGCTTTTTTCGGAATGCACTTTATCGCCACAAGTTTTCTCGTTCTCTTTTCCTCTGCAAGCATGACCTCAGAGAAAGCCCCTCTGCAACATAAGATCAAGATAAAAAATCTGAATACCCAGTAAACAGTTGCAAATACAAAGATGCACCTACCAAAAGTTGTTGCCACTAACAACTTCCTTGCAAGTCATGCTGTTAGTTTATTAACCCAATGACTGACAGATCTTTCCAGTAAAAGTGAATAATGGGATGAGTTTTAACATGAAAGACATGTCTAAACATGCCAAAGTGCCTTAAAAAGTGTCCTAAAGTGACAGACGATATAAACATTTTCTTTCACGTTTCATTCATTTTAACCAGACATAATTGGGTTTAGCCCCGCCCATAATCCAATGTCATTGGTCCAGAATATGCAAATTCATATAGCTGTATATCAAACATCAAATATAAATGTGATTTTGTTTTTAATGTCAGTCTAAAAAGTAATTAAATGTCGTTTTTAACAGTCTAAAAAGAGACGTTAAAATTCCCCTTAATGTCAGATGTAATAGCTGCTTTGGGTGGGACTTCTGTTAACAGAACTGAAGTAGTATTGTAATAAAAAACTGTAAAGGTTTACTGGGAACTGGTGACCAATGTATTTTTTCTAGGTCTTGTCTTTTAAGTGGCAATGATGGTCACAGAACTAGACTAGATATTCCAGATCAGATAGACACAGCTAATGGGTCAGTGTGAGAATAAACAGGAAGAACAGGCCTTAACAGAGCTTGTCTTGGGGAGAGCTGCACAAACTGAGAGTTCCCTAGAAAGGACTTCTCAGAAGAAAGCTGAGGTTCTTAAGCGCTACTGCCTGATTTTATGAGCATCAGCCTTAGGTGATTTATACATCATGTAAACTAGTCATAAACATATAATGCATTCTATGCCACAGTCATAAATATACATAAATAATAACATAACATAACATATTTTAACTCTTGTCTAAAAGGCCTAAAAAACACAGTAAGGACACCAGAGAAAAATCCAATGGCAATTTTTCTACTTTAAAGTTTCTACTTCAGGACTAACACAAAAATGCAGAGTTAGACAACTATAGAGCTTGAATACCACATTTTTAAATAAAAATGTATGCAAATGCTAAAACAAAACATAGATTAACGTTTTTGCTTCAAATTCATAGCTCTATTTACTTTTCTTGCATTAGTACAATGTACAATGATCTTTGCTTTTATTTTCTGTGGTTATTAACATTATGCCACTAATACAGCGGATTAACTTATATTAAACCCTGAACATTCCTTTAACACACCTCAAACATGCTTTTAAACATCTAAACTGAGATCACCCACACTGACCGTCATCACACCAATAAAACAAGTAATGAAAGATCAGATTCAACAAGCCAACTAGCCTATTCAATATCTGAGAATAAAATGAAGATGTGCAGAAAGAGTAAACTCATTATTAAGCAAGATGTGATTATAGCTTCTCAAAAGCACAGATCCGGCCAGACAGACTGATCCAACAGGCTCTGTGCTGGTATGGAGGACAAACACAGATATGATACATAGTTAAGCCTCACCGTCTGTCTGTGTGTGTGTCCAGCACATGCCAAGAGGACAGGAGAAGATTGTAGCCTAAACCAGTCATGCTGAGCTTAGGAGGACACAGTTATAGAACATATCCCATAAGCCCTGGTGATGTGTATCATGCACTCAATCATTAACAGCAATGCTCCACTAGTGCCTTCACACCACTGAACATCAATGTTAAACATACTGATCTTGATATCTAGAGTAGAGTGTGCATACTGTATGTCAGACATATTTGGTTTAGTAACAGTAAGCAAAGAATATGAACTCAATGTGCCTCGACAACAAATATCAGGTTCTACACTGCAAAAAATTGCATGCTAACACCTGCACACATGTAGACACTTGTCTTATGCATGCCAGATTACACATGTAGCGCTATAACAGGAAGTTGTAGTGAAGTGAGAAAAAAAACTCGCTAAAATAACTTTTATGCAAATAATTGTAACTTCGCAGAAGTCGCCTAATCTAAAATATTTGAATTGTAAACATATATATTCCTACAAAATATTCCTACAATATTTTCATATAGTAAGAATCAGGAATAAAACTAAATAAAATGTTTTTACATTGTCTGAGAAAAAAAATATTGTTCCTGCCACAAAAAAAAGTGTAAAAGTGGCTGCCACAAAAAAAGAGTGTAACAGGTGGTTGCCAGGTTGTTGCTAAGCAGCTGCTATGATGTTCTGGTGAGATATCTAGATGGTTGCTTACTAGTAAATAGTAAGTAATAAGTACTTCGTTCAAGTAAGTCTATAAGATTTTTCACCTACTTTATCATCAAACAGAAGACACCACAAATTTTAAAATCCCTTAAAAAACTAATAACACACCTCTCTTCAAGCCCCACATATTGGGTTATGCATCAAAATTGAACAGTGCTCAGTGTTCAGTTTGTTTAAGAATAAGCAATACTAATTGAAAACAGCAGAGAAAAACAGTATTCAGAGCAGGGCATTGTGGGATGTAAGATAGTAGAGTGGCACATTCCTCTCCGGTCACAGACACAGGAAAACGGCCATCTGGTGGAAGCAGGAGATGTGGACTTGATTACCACACAGGGCTGTGTGCTGCAGCTTCCTGATTAAAACTCTACTTCCCCAGTGACACAGGGGGTGGTGGAAGGCTTGCTGGGGTCACAGACGGACAAACCTTGACTTTAGTTTTTTTTAAACACAATCTGTGTCGTAATGGTGAGTTATCCTCGCGTTTCCTTTATTACTCTATTTCTTGTTTGGTACCATCTTCCTCTTGAAATATAACAAGTTGTATGACACAATTTTAAAGGCTTGTCATGACATTCAAA
>JAZGTJ010009298.1:5185-19578 GCA_036877575.1 Botia almorhae
AGAGAATTGGCTAGGTACATGTTTATTAACTTCAGCATGTTACTCACTCAAGGTATATATTTTTACCAGTATGTGCACTCACTGAGAAGTGAACCTAAAGCCTTGGTGCTTCTTTTCATGCTGTGTCAAATTTGCAGGAAGATAATAAAGTTTTTTGTGAACAAGTTTACTTTTTGTCTTAGTTTGGAAGAGGAACAAAAGTTGATTCTTACCCCGTTTGAGAGGAATCTGGATTTCTGGAGGCAACTATGGAGAGTTATTGAGAGGAGGTAAGTTTTGTTTGGCTCATGTTTGCCTCATTATTGTTACTATTGACTATTTGGTTGTAGCACGGTGTGTTTTTGTAACTCAAAAGTAAATGTTGCTTCTTACTGCCGATCTATTATTTGTGAATGCTAACTTGAGTTTCTGTATTTTCCTCAGTGATGTTGTGGTTCAAATAGTTGATGCCAGAAACCCGCTTCTCTTCCGTTGTCCGGATCTGGTATGTAAATGGAGACACTGACACAAAATATTTAAATTCTGAACGTAAACAGTTATATTTTATTACATGCTCTTTCTCTTTCCTCTTCAGGAAAAATATGTCAAAGAGATCAGCGCTCAGAAAGTTAACATGCTTCTGCTGAACAAAGCCGACTTGCTCACCAGGGAACAGCGGCGACTTTGGGCCCGATACTTCCAGAAAGAGGGCGTCAGAGCCGTGTTCTGGTCTGCTTTGGCTGAAGCTCAACGACTCGAGGCAGAAGAGAAGGTAAGACATGGAGCTGGTTCGCAGTGAGGTAGCTACTTACAGGTAGGACTGGAGCATATAGCTACAAATATATACCTGAATATATATCCATATTTAATAGACAGTATACGGTACCTCTCTAATTGCACATTTGCTGTTGAATGGTTTTAAAAAAACTAATATTGCTAAATAAAAACACATCACAGTATTAATGAGAAACAGTTTCTCCTCCAGGGAGAAGAGCTGCTGGACCAAGAAGATAAAAGTGATGGAGAACAGGATGGAGCTTCAGAAGATGCTGCAGATTTTGACACTGCGCAAGAGACGAGCGAAGAGATGGAAGAAGATGAGGAGGAGGAGGAAGGTGAAGGGCAAGGAGTCCAGGGCTGTGTCGATGAGACGGACTGGCAGACATGCTCTGAGAAATCAGAAAATGAAGATGAGGAGCACACAAACTCCACAGCTGCCTCATCTTTCTACAACTCAAGCCGTTTGTTACGCAAGAATGAGCTTCTGGAAATGTTTAAGTCTGCATACTCCGGGCCCACGTGCAAAGATGGACAGATCACAGTAGGACTGGTGAGTTTGAATCGCAGTTATATAAAACATATCAAATGTATGTAATACCGTTACAATACCGCTTTATGTCTGTTTAAGGTGGGCTATCCTAACGTTGGTAAAAGCTCCACCATCAACACCATACTGAGAGACAAGAAAGTCTCAGTTTCTGCCACACCTGGACACACGAAGCACTTCCAGGTGAGAAAGTTCTGAGCATCGTTTAGTTCCATTGAAACTGCCATTTGATGTTTACCTCATTGCTATAGAAACCAATATAGATAGATTGGATGTTGATTTCATCATGTTCATTTAAATTGGACTTATGTGCCGTCTAAACAAAGCCTTGATCAAGGCTTTGTTTAGAGACCCAGTTCTGTTCCTTTCATAGGTCTTTGTGGACTAATGGTGTGTATGCGTTACAGACTCTGTTTGTTGAACCTGGGCTCTGTCTGTGTGATTGTCCTGGACTCGTCATGCCTTCCTTCGTGTCCACCAAAGCTGAGATGATCTGCAGTGGGATTCTGCCCATCGATCAGATGAGAGATCACGTTCCAGCCATTTCTTACATAACCTTTCTAAACCACCATCATCTTCACTGCATTTGCAACATGGTGTAACACTTAGGCTCTGTCCCAACTCCCAAACTGCACATCCCAAATTGGAGCCCTAACTTGTGCTTTTTTAATTGTAATTTAAATACATTTAATTTTATGATTTAGAAGGATGCTCCCTATGTGGATGCAGTGTGCTCTTGAGATGCATCTTTGCAAAGCCTGCAGTGGTGCAGATAACTACCAAACAGGCTATGCAGCATTACGTCACCAGAGTGTAGACTCTAAGGAATACCACAAGGGCTGAAGGTAGCGTTTGTGACAGAGCCCTAGTGTCAAAAATGTCTCGCACAGTACCTGCATAGTGGTGCCCTTAACTTACACACGTATGTCAGACTATCCCTCGAGCTGTGCTGGAAGGAACCTACGGCATCAACATCATCCGACCAAGAGAGGATGAGGACCCTGAACGACCACCCACCTACGAGGAGCTGCTAATGGCTTATGGATGTCAGTGTTTTAGTCTCTGATTAGTGCTGTACACTTCCAAACATGATTCTGACGTACAAATTTGGTATTCAATTCAAAATATTAATTTGTCTTATTGTGTTTATGCAGATATGAGAGGCTTCATGACGGCACACGGCCAGCCGGACCAATCGAGATCAGCCCGTTATATTTTAAAAGACTACGTCAGCGTATGTATTTCTTAATTTACTTTTACAAGGTTAGAATTTACAGTTATGAATACGAAGGACGGAAGATACTAACCTGGTAATGATGGATAGCTGATAAGTGCTTGATTTAGATTTAGTCATTTAGCTGACGCTTTTATCCAAAGCGACTTACAAATGAGGATAAGGAAGCAACTTCAAATACAATAAGAGGCAACAGTGAATAAGTGCTATAGACAGGACTCAGATATATCAACACAGTATAAGAAAGTTTTTTTTTTTTTTTTAAAGGGAAGTGGGGGTGTGTTAGTAAATTAGTCAAGGAAGTAAAGACGAAAAAGAGTTTTTAGTTGTTTCTTGAAACAAGTGCTACTGATGGTGAGCAGCACATTGGTTACCTGTTCTGGTTTGAATCCTTGCAGGGTAAACTCTTGTACTGCCACCCTCCTCCACAAATCAACCCTGAAGACTTCCAGCCTCGGCACGCCTGCTTTGCCAGGCACACGGAAGGAAGTGAAGAAATCAGTGTCAAGAAACCATCCAAAATCAAGCGCATCGAAAACACAGTGGATAAAACGTTCTTTCACCAAGTGAGATTCAGTTGATTGATGCGTTACGTTATTTATACAATATTGTAATTTGATTTTATAGTTATAGAAATGACACAATCTCATCGAACGCTATAATCCTTTGTAGGAAAATGTGCGAGCGCTGACTAAGGGCGTACAGATGGTGATGGGTTATAAACCCGGAAGTGGTCCCGTTGGGCCTGCGAAAGCAGATGCAGAACAACAGCCTGGGAAGCCGTGGAAAAAACACGGCAATCGGAACAAGAAGGAGAAAGTTAGAAGACTCACCAAACATCTGGACGCGTGATCTCTCTTCTAATCAGTGTACACAAGAAGATTAAGAGTGTTTGGATTGGATATGCTCCATATGTATTTTTAATTCACCATGGTTCATACCTGGATATGATTTGATAAGGGCTGCTGGACACTCCAATTTTCAATTTAATGTATTGGTGATAAAATTGGAATTCTCATCATTTCAAATGACTTCACCGATAATAAGAAACGATATAATTATTTCATTACCGTGTGGTATGAAGAGGTTTATGATGCGTACAAACGCTGATAAATTAAGCTCTCATGAAAATAATTGTTCATGTGTAATTTTCATATCCTCAGTTTCTCACGTGGGATCAATAAAGTTCTCTATAAGTTTGCAAGTTTGGAAAGCATTTCTGAACAGAACATGCAGAACAGAAAAAATTAAGAACCTGCATACCATTGCCTTACCTTAAACTCTTCTTTAGCATTTGTACCTTTTTAATCTGTGCATGTGTCAGCTAAGTACAGTTCTTGGGGAGGTATCTGGGCCAAGCATTGCTGAAAAAGTGGCGTGCTTTTGTGAATTGAATGCTGTACAATAAATACACATCTCAAATGTGTTAAGAACTTTTAAATCGAGACCTTTATAATGTTTTTGTGTGTTAATAAACAAATTAATTCACTACCAAACGTTCTACAGCGTATTTATCTGAAAAAACAGTTGAACTGAACCTAGAAATATACGTCAGTTTATTTAGATATTATTTGATAACACCTGCGACTTGTTTTCATCAAATCTATTGGTCGAACGTCACAGTACGTAATGAATAGTTATGAGCCAAGGTAAGAAAATGCCCGTGTGGGCGTGGCCAAGGAGATACAGGTGATTAACGGGCGCTCTGTGTTTATACTGCCAAATGTTTTATACTACGCCGCGTAACGTTCAGCTTGCAACTAATTTATGAAGCTAAAAAAAGAAACGTTTTTATGCAATATTTTGGAAGTTTCCCTCATGTGTCATCGCAGAAGTGAAAGTTATGGATAAAAATACAGTCCTAAACCTGGTGCACCTGTGGGGCCCAGAGTTTGGTGAAGGCTGTTTTTCAACATATGAGGAACGTGTTTGTATCTCGGCCGGTTTCTACGTGTTGTCTGCTTTGATGCTGCTGGTTTCGTGTTTACTGTGAGTAAACACTGTGATCAACTTTTGAAGTTGATTTTTGAAGTTATCAATATATGTAAACATAACGTTTGTTACTGCTTTTCAGTCTTCTTTATCACAGATGTAAAACGAGATGCAGGACTCTGGGCGACGAGGCTGCCTGCGCCTTTTATTGTTTCGTAGGCAACTTGTGTAACGCAGTGGGCGCTTCCCTTTCCAACCAGTTTACTTTTCAGGTGAGAAATATCAACTTTTGTCATTGTGCGTCTTTCAGTATTGCGTCGGGAATTCTGACATCGGCACCTGGTCAACCAATCAAAAACTTTCCCGTCGCTTCGCGTTTTAGTCTTGACGCATCCGGTCAGCCAATCGAGAAATTTAGCGATGCGCTCTAGACGCGAACTTACAAGAACGCTACAGCGAGCGACAGCACTGGTGATTGTAAGTTACCAATGCGTTTATTGCAAATCCGTTCTTTGTATCTCTTGCAGGTTTCCATGGCTGCATATGTGGCCATTTTGGATGTCATCCATATTTTGTCAATAACTTGCTCCGTTTATTTATGGTATCACTCAAAAGCAGGTACAGGCTTAATGATACTTTATTATGTGTATAATGGTTTGTATTCACAGGGTCGATAATTGAATATTTGAATATGTAAAATTTGAATAACTGATCTGTCTTACACTCTTGTGTCTACACAACATGTGGTTTAACCAGTTTTCTAAAATAAATAAACACGTTTATTTTGTTTATTTAGGAAAGTCTACAAGAATGATGTCCAAAAGGAGAAGGCAGACTTTTCTTACTGTGTCTCTGCTGTTTGTAATGGGGGGCAGCGTTTACCTAAACTCCACTGTGCATTTGAGTCCCATAGGAATAACTCCAACCAGTAGACGATTACTCAGTCTTTTTCTTGATGTAAGCAGTGGGTGGAGCTGAATATACAAGTGAATACAAATGTTATCCAGATCATTTAGAATTGATCCATTGAGTTTAGACTAAACGTAGTTAACATGTCATATCTGATTACCATATTTGCAGTTGGTCATACAGAAATATGCAAAATACAGGAACTGAACATAACTTTATTTTAAACCACTGTGGCAGCATGAATTAGCTTAAGCCGGCTAAAGTTTGCTTGCGTGTTTGTTTTGTGTTTTCAGAACAATATTGAGAACCTCGGTTACATCCTGGGGCTTCTGTCTTTTGCAATCAGCTGGACTGCTAAGTTTCCCTTCTTTTTAAAAGCTGTGAGTATTTCTTTACTTGTGTAATCTAAAAAAAATCATCCTTGGCTTTTCACAGCAACACATTTTAAAATCTTGCTGATATGTATACATTTTCTAATAATAAATTCATGACCAAAGACACTTTTAATAGACAAAAATGAAAGATCATAAACCACTGTAGCATGCAATGCATGCAGATATCAGGCTTGTAAAAACTGTCACATGATGCGTTTTCTTTTCTAGAATAGAGGAGAACAGGGTTCTGCGCTGCAGGTGTCTTCTAGAGTTCTGTGTGCTTTCGCTGGAGGTCTGTACGCTTCCTCTATTTTGTTTTACGATACGCAGCCAAGAACCTTCATCAAAGCAATGCCATGGATACTCTCAGCTGCCTGCTGTGCTATCATGGATTTAGCTGTATCCTTTAACAAAGGCTGTGGCTGAATCTATGGGGGCTCTGTAACATCTTGGGTGGTGAAACAAGACTCTCTAACCTTCAGTATTATATATGATGCATAACTCATTTCAAACCATAAGTGATACAGACATAAATGAAACCTCAATATGCTGCCATCGTACAGTAGCAAGTACAGTGGTTATGCAAAAAGAAGACATGAGATATACAAATGTTCTTGTATTCTCCAGTTTATGGTGATCGGTCAGATTGTGAATTCAATTCTTTGACTGATCATTCAGATCGTGGCCCTCGTCTGTTACAGATCCAGCCATAAGCGTCCTTCTGTTCGCTCTTTAGACTCAGAGAATGAGTCTTTACTGGGTGATACCTCTGCAGGTCGGCTCTGCAACAACAATGCTGAATGCCAAAGACCAAAACGCTGTATTCCCTTGGCAAGACACATTTCTCCTAAGCGGACTGACATGGGACTCTACATGGATGTCAACATACAGCCAATGAGAAAGGTTTGTATGTTTTTAGCGTTTACCTAGAAATGTGATGAGGAAAAAGGACAAATGTGTATGAATATTTTTAACATTAATGCACCTGTCAGAGTCGTGATACTGTATACTGAGGGTGGTACTTCTTGCAGGTGTGTTTAAAGAAGGTGACCATCTCACGTGATGGCTCATCAGAGGGTCTTCCTCTGAAGAGAACTGTGAGGGTGGTGCGGGTTGATGAACCGTGTTCTTCTGGCACTTCCATCGATTCATCGTCCCTCGGCTCTGAACTAGAGGTTAGCTTTCCTGTAGCTCAACTGGTAAAGCATGGCACTAGCAACGACACGGCCATGGGTTTGTTTTCTAAAAAAATTAGTGTACTCATAAAAACCCAACCAGTACTGTCAAATTGTAAGACTGAAGCTGAAATTGCTTGATCTCTATTTATTTTCTGTTAGCTATATTCTCTACTTGCTCACTTCACTCTAAAACATAAAATATTGTTAATATCTTTTAATTAATTACAAACCCCATCCAAACACATACCCACAGATGTGCATGATGAAAGCCGTCCGAAACTCCCTGCCGGGTGCGAGTTGAGTAGCAGGTCTTCATTCAATATAGTGACTGAGGGCTGCAGTTCTGATTTTTGGTGTTAGATGGCAGTAGAGTTTAAAATCAAAGCGGTAACTTGAAATACATGACATGTCAGTGGTTTTAAAAAAAGAAGCCTTGATACATATGTTGGTAATATTTGAATATTTTTCTACAGTCCAGGTTGAATCAACATCTGCACACTTAGAATCCACAAGAAATTAAATTAAATAAATAAGGTTGTATAACAACCTTAAATAAATGGCATAAGTCACAACATTATTGCAGACAATGGTGATGCAACATTTTTTCTTGGCTCTCTGAGTGGCTTTTGAGAATGCCAAGTGATTAAGGATGTCATTTAATCTAAAACAAAGGCAAATCGCATTGGACGAAAACAATTGAACTTTGTTTTATTCACTAAACAGGAAAGCGCTAAGCATGTGAACCTCCTCAGACTCTGCGTGTGATAAAGTACAGCCCAGAGTTCAGAACCATGACATCCGTCCTCGTGCCAATAGCAGCGTGGATTGAAACCTTCTAATGACAAATTAAAGATTTGATCTTGACATTGAAGATGATCTTCACATACTCTAGCCGGACTTCCACAGACTCTAGGTCACATCTACAATGAGACACATCTGGATACCAAAATATCATCGAGATATAGGGGTGAGAACTTTCTAATTGGGCCAGTACCTCATCAACTGCATAGCAACACCTTGGCAACCTCCAGCAATGCCAAGTGGCTGTTTAAGCGCAAGCAAACACCACTCAAATTTTCTTCAGAAAATGTAGAAATCTTCTGTGGTACGTTGGCTTGTTTACAGTGTCATTTTCAGGAAATTCCAGAGCTGGTTTGTAGCATTGTGTACTTTCACACCCACAGATAATATAGATAATAATGTTAAATGCTTATATGCTGCTGTGTGAGTCAGATGAAACGGTCTAAATAAGTATTTGAATGAGGGAAAAACAAGCTCATGGACAAATGAGTTTTTCTACGACGCCAGATGCTTGCAATTCCATTCCATTGTGTTCCCTACTGTAAGCAATTGTGCTACAGTGAGTGGGTTTGGTGTTCCAGAAATTCAAGTTGTTGCTTGATTGTTCTGCAGTTAAAGATCTATGATAAAGGAACAGGGCAGGACCTTTATGAAATGGGAAGTGGTACAAAATGCTTGTTCAGTCTACAGGAGATTTGGCCCTCTGCTCTGCTATTTTAAGAGCGTGTCTGTCGCCTAGCCGATGCATAGAGGACAGAGGGGTGTTCCCAAAGGAACCAAATAGTTCTAGCGAAATCGAAGAAAGAACGGGTGTGATGTCATTTCGTACTGTTTTTTTTGGTGATTTAGTGATTGGCTAGTAATAACTCTCGGGGGAATTTCGTACCGGATAACATCGTACAGCTATTGGACCAAAAATATGATGTCATTGGTGGGTGTAACCCATTGCTCGACCTTAGGTGGGGACAGGACAACTTGCATCAAATATTTAAATATTCCTAAATAAACTCTGCCTTCAGTGGCGTGGGACATGTCTAAATGCTTGCAAACAGTATTCTTTTATTTCAAACATGACTACAAAAGTCGTAAAATGGACCATATGACCTGTGCACTTTATTCAGTCTTCTAAGATACTGCAGCTTTGTGTGACAGGCTCATTCATGCCTACGTAACAGTGTATTCAAATATGGTGTGTGAATAGGTGTCACGCTTGAGCTAATGTATCTCGACTTGCCATACTTGAATGTATGCGACCATGAAGGAGATTAAGAAGCCACTTTGCAACTCAAAAGAAGTGTTTGCTTTACACTCCTTTGAATTGAATAGATGATCCTTATGGGCTGTATGTCTAAAATTCCTTTCTTTGTACCTCAGTTGCCATTGTTAATAAGCTCAAATGTGCATGACCATTATTCTTTTAAACACTGTAATTCTGTTTTGGTTCTCTTGCAGTGGGATTTTGAAGAACCAAAAACCCAGTGGATCCCGGCAGAAGAAAGCCCTAAAGATCTACAGAAAGTTGAGACCTTCCCACTTCAGGAGTGGCAAGTGGGTCCAGGTTCGAAGTCAAGCAGCAGACCTGGATCTCACATCTGCTTGTGCAACCGCACACAGTTAGCGGAGAAGCTAATGTCTAAAAAACTAGCTAATTAACCGCAACTCAGTCAAACAAAACAACTAACCAGATTTTGTCTTTTTAGTTGAAATGCATTTGAAGTTTAATAAAGAAGTGTAAAACTTCATACAGCGTTTATTCCTGTCATATTTTGTATTAGTTTTATGATGCTCTCTCTAATGTGTCTCCAGACGCATTATTTTTCATTTTTGTGAACATGGCAAGTTTGCAAAGACATTTGCTTAAAAAACAAATTACCAACATGATGTTTTCTCGAACCTCAGAGCAGAGTCTGACTATTGTTACCAGCAAGGCTGATCTGATGTATTCTTCCCTCGGGGCGACCGAGCCTCCCAGCACTTCCCTGTCACTCAGCAGTTTTTCTATTGTCGCTCCTTTCCCTCTTTAGAAGCACAACACTGATTAATGGGATGGTTCTGATACGCTTATCGGGTCTGTCGTTTTCATAGACGATACAGAGCGTTGACAAATGAAGGGAGGTGTCACATTGACTGCCCTAATAAAAACAATATCACCCTTTTGCAGGCTTGCCAGGTCAGGGGGTCACTTCCTTTATTTTGATAGTTTCTGCCGGTTTATTTGAGCTGGGTTGGAACAGGCCCAGCGGTGTGAGATAAGGCACAGACGAGACGGGTGTCCTCGCTGGTCTCCAGACTCGTCCTGGTGTGGCTCACGACTTTGCCTCTCCTGTTCTTTGTGTCTTAGTCTGTCTTGTGTAAAAACTGTTGTTCAGGAGACTTCCTTGAAGTCTGATAGCAGGACAATGTGTGGAGTATTTCAATTAATTGTTTTAGGCTAATTTGATTTGCGTCTGCTAATGCAGCAGATTAAGCTGTAACCTACATAAACCTCACAGTTATAATGGCTTTAAAACTTATAACTGTTTATAACTTTATAACACTTTTTTTTAACATTTTAAAAGGGCTTTAGCCTTTCATGGTAAATCTGAGGGAGAGATAGCTAAAATTGGATTGGAAAATGACCAGGCCGACCTTGAACCGGTATCCCTATGAGCCAACAGCTATGATATGTCAAAAGCGCCGCCCACAAAACTTCTGTTGCTTCTGTTGCAATTCCACAATAAGTTCTGGGGCCCTCAAAATCCCCAGACGCTGAGCCATCATTTCACAAAGCGTTCATTGACGTAATAAACTTCTCTCTGACATCACTAAACTCTGCCGTCAGCAGGAAGTCTGCTTATACAGGGCCTAGGTTTGTGCTTAATCCTTTCCCTCTCTTGAACTTGGAGAAATGAAAGCAAACTGTCCAGTTTGTTTAAATAAGTGGAATTCTGTTTGCACATCCGACTAGCTTGGATTAAAACATCAGAAGCTGGAGCTGTGTGTGTGTGTGGGGGGGTGTTCTTGTTTGTCTTTTGGACTGGCACGTACATCACTTTGAACTCACCGTAAGGGGACAGAACAAGGTGAAGTAAGTTCAGGCGCTAACATCAGGCCCTTTCTGAACCTGCTGTCCACAATCCACTTTGTTAGACTTGGAAGAAACACAATCTAAGCTTGTATTTATTCTGCATATTCACTCACTTCCTGCGGTTTCAAATGCATAGTTTTATTGTGGTTTTTTCACATCCTACAAACTGAACACGCGAGATATTAACATTGGCTAATGGGACACTGCAAGTATGCAAGTTTGGTGCATTTAGTCAGTTACTTATAAGATCGTATGCGTATGTTGTGAATCACAGAAGAACAGTTACTGATTAGACATCAGTGTGACTTTAAAAATGTGACTTTGAATAAAGGTTAGCTCAACCTTTGAGCGGGCAAATATAACAGATGTGTCCAACAGATGGCAAAATTGTTACATAATGCTCAGTATAATACTCAATATAACAATATATCTCTTATTATGTGATTAGACTTTTTCTTCGCTCAGCGGTTTCCTATCCCACACATTCGATTTCAAAGCTGCTAAATTGTAGTTTACAGTTAGGCTTGCAATTGGTAACCTTAGCTAACCTAAGATAAGCAGATCAACGCATAGATAAACGGTAAGTGTAAGAAAATGTGGCAGTTTATCGTTCTACATCCGTTAACTTCATACAATAAAGATTTATCTCGCTTTAATGGTATGTGTGATGTCGGCTAATTATGACATGTATGATTAGATAATTCTTTATCTTTGGCCCATTTGTTCTCCAGCAAGACTCAGCTAGTAGCGGACACGACTCGACATGCTGACCATTCATGCAACTTTACTCAAGACAGAATATGACAATGCCAGGAAAGCTGTTTTTTAAATCATTTTTTCTTCTTCTTTTTTATATTTCTTGATATTTGGCAGAATGGTGGCTGCATAATATGCAATCTCTCAACAGATAAAAGACGTGATGCACAAACGTGATTGATTACGATGTAATTTTACAAAATCATAAAACTGAATTTATAAAGATGATTAAAGACGAATTCCCTCCAAATATTCTCACAATGTATCATTCTCATCATTTATAATAACATTAAAACAGCACGTTCACAATGCATAACAAGATCACCATACGTCTGTCACCAACCAGCATCTGACTAGTACCGACTAGCATCTTGCACTTTAGCGTGCGCTCACACGCACCTGACGCAGTTTCCACGGTGACCTCACATCCTGTGCATCACTTCCGGGCAATACCCAGCCAGATCTAGGCAGTCTGGCACACACACATTCATCTCCTGTCAACAGTACAGACGAGCCCGCGTGCCGCTATTCTTTGTCCGCGATTATGTTTCTCTCATCATGACCCAAAGGTGATCCTCGGTCCCGGTGGTTCTGGGTGAGTGTGTTGTTATTCAGATCTATACACATCTAAAACACGTGTTGTACACACACACACAGATTTACACACGGATCTACACACGGATCTGTTCATTGATGTGTCAGTATGAAGTCATGGCTGTGTGTGTTCGTTTACCCTCATACAATTGTGAATGCATATGAGTCAGTTGGTACTTAAAACTATATAGTGTTGATCGTAATGCTTTATCGGGATTGGTATTGACCCCACTATCTAGTAAAGCTGTAGTAATCTGTAGTGAAGTATGTGTGCTTTGAATTTTACTCGTTGTTTGGGCTAAGTCGTCTGGTTGTGAGTTAAATGAATGTAGTTTAGTTCGATGTGAAGAATTCTCGTTGGTGAACTATTACGTCTGTTGCTGATCTCCTACATGTAAAAAGCGATATTTTAGGTTATTGTATGTACTATAACGTGTGAAACAGCGATTAGCCAGCGTCTGGGTTTATGTGACTTATGGTTGTTAAAGTAAAAGTCTATGCACAGCGACATACTATTGCTGTGAATGTGTCGTGGTTATATTGAAAACGGAACCTCCATCCTTCTGCGTCTATCCGGCCGCGTTTTGTTTTGGGGGCGTTTCTTTCAATCTTAAGCATTTCAGTTTCACAGAAATCGTTACGAATTAAATTCACAATAAGGTTGCATTTGTTAACCTTAGTTAACATAAACTAACCATTAACACTACTTTTACATTATATATTAGTTCATGTTAATATAGCATCCATTGACTTTCCTTAAGTTATACTTTTACGTTTCTGCCTATAGGTGATATTTTGCATCGATATATCTGCGTCATACTAAAATGTAACTTGTACATTCTAAAATGTAACTTGTGCTTTTAAGTTTTTGTTCCTAAGGTCAAAGGACAGTTTTGTCATCGCAATTTTACATCATTTTCCAGAAGGCCGTGTTTTTGTAATAGTTAGCTAACTTTTGTAATCACCAATGTCTCCTGTCTAAGTTATGGTCATTCTGGTGAGCTTGAATGTGTTTTGTATGCAAGATATCGAGTCTCAGACAAATATGATTCGACTGGTTATTGTTGGCTTAGGAAATTTTGATTAATATGGACAGTAAGAGAAATGACAATTTACGTTGCCAAAGCATCTGTTGAAGAGCAGGAAATGTCTTGTTTTCCTCTGATGATTGTAGGCCTCATCCATTGAAATGTTTTGGTTGAGCGTAAATATTGTTGTTTTACTGAAGGATGAGCATTTAACTTCCTTAAATGTTTTGAGGAGAGATACAATTGACATGAAAGTGGCTTTCAAACTGTCTTAAAGAGACAGTTTACCAGAAGGCCACAGGGGGTGAGTAAATTAACAGCAAAAGTTCATTTTTTAAATCTTAGGAAATGATCTTCAAAAGTTGCCTTTTGAGTGTTTTTTAAATGTAAAGCTCTGAATAAAACACATTTTCTGATATTTTTCAGGAGTCCATTTTGGCGCTTCTTACCTCCCACCACAGTTTTGTCACACGGTGATCAAATTGTCCAAATTCTGATCTTTACCAAACAATCCAGATGTCTTTTGCGTCAAGCTGTATTTGTTTCAAAATACACGTTCAAAAGTTTGTATTGTGGCATGTTAGCAAAGTACAGTCGTTTTAGCTCCTGACCTTGACCCCTGGATGATGTCACAGTGTAGAACTGTAACCCTGATTCCACAGTCCACTTACTTTCATGTCATGGTGACGGGACCAAACAGGAATATAGAAGGTTTGCTTGTGTGGTTTCGCTGGAGAGCTTTGAGGTAATGCCGACATTACTCATTGAATATTTTCAGCAGACTCTCTCTAAGACATCAGCGTGCGACAGAAAGTCTTCCAATGTTGAATCAGAGCCGTGGTGTGACATATCGTGACATTGGTGCAAGTCTCTTGAGCAGCTCTCAGTTTGTTTGCTGTCAGAATCCTCGATGGCAGCGGAACGAACGAGACCTTTTTGGTCGTCCGCAAGCGGTTTACTTGCAGCACAAACCGAAAATTACTCTCTGTTCATGGGAGGTGTGATAAAAGAGTGAGACTGAAATAGTAACAAATGTAGAATTTGGGACCAAAGTGTGAACCAGATTTCCAGCCAACGGAATGAGCCAAAACTTTGAAACTATAAATAAATTAAAAAACGTCATAGGCAAAATTATGAGTTATAACTCTTTTTCAGTTTTAGTTAGTTTAGTAAACTAACTAAACAAAACGAAAGCTATGTTTATATATGTTATA
>JAZGTJ010009299.1:0-19577 GCA_036877575.1 Botia almorhae
TTTTGACACTTTAATTATAAGGTTTCCTCACTGTAACTCACTTTACCAAAAGATGCTGGTTGGTCATATATAATGAAAATGTTTTGATTTCAATTCATAACATATTGAATCAGAGAGGCTCACGTCATTTTGGGTTTCCATGGCAGCTGGATGCGCCCCCTGCCGATGTGTACACAAACGAAATGGTCATCTCTGACCCAGAGATGGTCATCACCCATTTGCTGGATGCCACACCTGAGTCACACAGGTATGACATCATCAGTGCACCCGTGGTCTTCACCCTCTAAACAAAGGTGTTTACAAAGGTCAAAGCTGGATAAATAAAGGGAACAGAATTTTCTTTCATCTGATTTTCTGTTGTAGAGAGCCAGTTCAAGAACCTCCTACCACTTTCTCCACATTTTCTTCTGCTGTGCCCTCCATGGAGCTGCCTTTGGGTTTCCTGGATGAGCCTGATGCTCAAGGGTCTGAGGAAATACTGCCAGCAAGGTCTGAGTGACCGCTGAGATAGATGGTCATTAATGCTAGAATAAATAACTGAACTAATTGTCATGTGATTCATTTACTGTAATGTAATTATAAATTTTTTGTTTCAATTGTTCTGGTGTCACTAACTGTATGAATGGTTCTCTCTTGTCGCACTGAGAACAGAAATGATGCGTCTGATCCACTGGCTTTTATTGACTCCAGCTTAGCTGCAATCCGCTCCTGCTCTCCACTGTCCCCAGACCTGAACAATTTCAGCAAGGTCTGACTTTAATTCATTTCATTATAGACACAAATAGATAAAAACATTACAGCTGCGTGACTTACAAACACCCACTTAAGTAACAAACGTTTACCGTTTACCCCAGTCATTAGCAAGCCAACTGTAGAATGATTACCACGAGGAGTATAAACACTGACGCTTTCAATATGTCTCTATTTGAATGACAGCAACATTTTCTCAACCAACAGCATGAATTTGGGGCGGAGTTAAGTGTTTGACCGAACAATGAAAGATGAGTGTGTAAAACCTGATTAGAAACAAAGATATTTGTCAGTCAGTGGCAGACAGGTGTACAGAACTGACATTGTGCGCCTTAACATAACATATAAGCTTCATATGACTTCTGTGAAGCACATCTTTCAATCTCCAAAAATGCTGTGTGTGGTGTTTGGTTTTCTGTTCATTAGCAGCTCCTTAGTCCTGGCAGCCACATTACTGCCGTAAAAGACTGTGAAACAGAAACAGAGAGGAAACAAAAAGCCCAAAGCGAAGCCAACACTCTACCTTACACTGATACAGGTACACACGGACACTTGTACACCCACACTCCCCTTAAACACACAAACATACCCTCACCTGCACGTAAATACACAAACCCACATCACCTCAAACTGAATACAGCACGTTTAACCAAAATACACACACCCACTTATTTATCTAATATATCTCTGTGTAATTCATCGTGTTTATGCAGTTATGAGGCAGAGGTCCCTGCAGCAAGACGCGGAACTGGAGCAGGAGTTCTGTGATGGTGGAGACTGTTGTGATATCTTACCATCTCTCCTGCAGCTGGCACAAGAAGCATCAAATCTTTCCTTCAGTAACACCACGCTGCCCCTAGAGCACTCGCTGGTCATTTAAAGCCCAAACACATGGCTCGGGGATCATTTGCACACTACCTGTTTGTCCCTTACATGAACTAATCAAGACTGTTATCCTGTAAAAATCATTCTGGGTTCTGCTATGTGATGATGGTCTGTTGTTTTGTGGTAAATTTGCTGCTTACGTCTAGCCTTAAACATTCAAACTGAGCACTTCTAAATCTTGAGACAAAGTCTTTTGAAGCCACACAAGATTCTGCATGTAGACAAGTAAGCATTGAGTGCAGGGCATGTTATTAATACACACAGGCTAAGCACAAATGTATGTAGCTGTGGAAAATCACACAAATGTGAAATAATAAACCATGAAATAATATAATATAAATAATTTTTCATGTTACTGCACATTATTAACTTACATGGCAATCCTAATACAATTCGTAATTAGTTTGTTTACCATAAGAACACAATTTATGACTAGGTAAATTATGCATCATAAAAAATAAACATACTATGTAAATTTAGGTTTTATGCACAGTGCTCAGTTACTTGTCCCAGTCAAGCAGTGACAGTGGGAGTGTCCTGTCGATCTCAACAGACCTGTCATCAGACTACCAAAGCATGCACAGCTATTTATAATGTATTATAATGTAAAACAGCAATAACTATTAATTGATTGAAGATCTAAAATGTTTTCCTTTTTGAGTTTATTGTTAAGACTGACAGGGTCATGCACTGATATGCTATTGATATGTATTATATTGTAAAAGTCAATTCTACAATATGATTTGTATGTTTCGTAGTCATGTTTTATTATATAGATCTTTAAGCCTTCAGACATCTCCAAAGTCAAAATCTGACATTTATTGTTTGATATTTACTGATATTAACATACTGTATGAAGTATAAGCAGCATTAAATAAAGCCTTTTATGTTATATGTTTATGTATATACCAGTTCTGTGAGCAATATGTAATCCCCATTTTCAATGTCTTTGCGTACATGGACCAGCATTTTACTTTAACCTGCTGTCTATTGATCTAATGGCTTTTTGAAATGGTCCCCTCAGCTTCCATTGAAGCAGATCCCAGCCTCAGCTTCCTTCTGTCTTGTGCTGCAGGCTGCACTAACAGGCAGCACCGCTTTCTCTAGCTTCCTCTCTACACCAAAACCTAGCATTATCACCTAAGATGTAACCGCACAAAGGAAGATTATTATCAATTATTATCAACTTTAAACTGTAAAGATTTTATGCCACATGAGAGCATATTGGACATTCCTTTTTAAATGCGAAACTTGCATTAGATTACACTAAAAAAAGTCACTTTTACCACTTAAACTGGACTTAAAATGGACGTCAACGGTTTGGTTTACACTTCATCACGCTTCCATTGCAATTGCAATCTGTAAAAACAAGTTTTTGTTTGTGATGTCACTAGATCTTGTATTTATCCATAAAATATTTTTTTATAACGTTTTTTAGAATAGTGTTTAATGTCAACCCCTCGGTCATGTTTTCTTTACACAAATAACAAAACCGTCAGAAAAAGTGAACTATTAAAATTTTATTAAGAACAAGGAAAGATGTGTGACAACTGACAAACATAAAAATACCAGCAATAAAATCACTGTTCCACAAATAAACAATTATTGGTGTAACACAAACCAGATTCAAGATTTCGTTGGGAACTGATATTTATTAAGCCAAATAACAAGAACTAAAATGTTTAAAGGGGCAAAGGATTCCAAGCAGACATGCGGACCTCATGTGAGGGCCAGCGAGGAGAGTTCCTGTAGCGTCTTTGAGTGGTCACACGCCTGAATTGAAAGGCTGTAGGAGACAGATCAAAGGGTAATCTTTCACTTTCTGATGGTGTTAAATTATCTTCAGAAACATCATCATCATCATCAAGTGCCAAAGACCCAAAAGCTTTAGGTGGTGAGAACTGAAATGTTGGACTGGCATCCAGCCATGAGGAAGTTTCCTCGACTCTTCTGGAGAAAGGAGAGACTTGATCCATTTTTAGATCTTCAGCAGGGCTTGCATCTTCAAAGGGATTCAATGGCACCATATGCTGGAATAATGTTGGAGATGTGGAGTCAGGCGTAACCACTTGATCTTCCTCAGGAAGATGAAAAGAAACAACAGAACCATGATGATATTCCTCCTGATCATCAATGTAGCACTTCTGATCCAACAGTTTATGAAGATCAGACTCCTGGTCATCCAGCTCTGATTGCTTTCTCAGGGACTGAAGTTCCACTTTGTCCATTGCTGACTTCTGTTCTTGATTTCTCTCCGAGCATGCAAGGAAGCAATCCACGTTTTCAAAATCTATTGGCTGAGCTTTGGGGTAATGTTGTGACATCTTGCAGACCTCTATTTGATGCAAGTTATTAATCAGTTCATGGTCTACAGACTCCACACCTGAATCTGGGCTGGTGTCGCATATACCCATGAAAGCCTGATTTGCTGGTGGAGATTTCTCAGGGCTCCTTTCTCGTGGTCTCTCTGATACTCCCTCATGACTGATGGAACGGCCAAACCGGCGTGCCCCCTGCCTTCGAAGGCGTGTAGCCCCCTTTTGAAGGCATTGTTGTGGTTTCTCCCGAAACTGAGGCGCTGCTCGTGATGTCCGCAGCAGCAAAGTCAAAGCACTAAAACCTCGAAGACGCTCAGTCATGGACAATCGCTGATGGGGTCTTCTGAAACCAAGAGCTGAATCTCCCATCGTGTCTTGTTTGTAGTTATTCCTTAATTTAATGGTTCCTGTCAACTCTTGCCCTTCAATTTTTCCACTGCCTACAGTGTCCTTCTGCAAGGTCTCATTTTCCTGCTTATTTGAGAGGGTTAGACTTGCAAACATTGACCATACTTTATTATCCATCTCTGGATCAGCTTTACCAACTTTCTTTTTTAACTCCGAAATCCCATCAGAACACGATTCCAACGTCACCTCAGGCAAGCTTATGGATCTACGTGGACGGGAACGGTTCTTTGAGCTTTTCTTAACTCGTTTGAAGTTCTTATATGGCTGTTCTTCCACCAACTTGGTCACTGGTTCCTGTTCTCCTGTTTCCTTAACCTCCTGAACTTCATTTTGAGGGATGTCCTTAACCTCCTGACCTTCATTTTGAGTGAGGGATTCCACCATTGTACGCCGTCCTAACTGTTCAAACTTTTCATCTTCAAGTACAGTCCAGCACTCGTCTTCACAGGGTTCCTCACTCTCCTGTTTTTGAATGCAAGTTGCTGCAGATCCCACTGCATTCAGACAGTCATTAGGGCTTTCAACAAAACTGCAGTTAAGAGGATCTGGATCACCTTCAACCTCATTTCCAACGACAACTGCAAGACAGAGATAAAGTTCCATCAAATCAAACATTTGCACAACATAGTCTAAAAATATATCAATACAGGGATATATTCCATTCATAATGGCCAATCCAAACCTCCCATTGGCCCATCAATGAAGATAAGTGGTATCTTCTGAGATACATCACCTTCCACATGTGGTGGACTACTCTTACATTCAGCTTGTACTCTGTGATCTACAGAGTTTTCAGGGTCTTTGTGCGTTGGCGTTACTGAAATCTAAAAACGTACAGTGATAAAGGCCAAAAGTGAATCTTTGAAAGACCATAAACATATATAGACTGAAAATGAAAGCCAAGTCAAAGGGGAAGAACATACATGACTGGTGAAAAAGCGAAGAGATCTTTTTCTCCGATGAACCTTTTCTTCTGGAGGCCTGAAAACCCCAACATACAGCATTATGTCTGACTGCCACCTTATATCAGAACACATATCTAATTGCTTGGCAGTTCAAGTAGTGTAGTGTGCAACTGTGTTACCGAAGAGATTTCCTGTGTTCTCTGGTCCGGTTTCTCCTCTTGCAAGTGGTGGAAGTGAGATCTTCCTTATTATTCCTTTCCTCCAGAGGACTGTGACTGCTTGTGGATCCTGATTACAATCAGATGTTGTGCAGTAACTTTGCTGTATTAAAAAATCTTCTACAACAATCCTGAACTCACCTCCTGTTGGCTGGCTGATTGAAGATTGCTTATCTTCTCTTAGGTCATGAAGAGAACGCCTAAACATAATAAACAGATATACAAGGAACCATCCAGATGAACTGCACATGGTCATTACCAGACAAAAATATATAATATGTTATTTTAAATGTCAGTTAAATCACAGATTTAGTACCTTTTCTTAGCAGATCCTTCGACTTCAGGGACAGTCTCCTCAGAGGCTTTGCGTTTGACTGTGATTGGTGACAAAGGAGTGGGGCTTTTTGAGAGTGGAGGATCTACGAACCGTCAAAAGCATCACTTCACTTAGAAAGCAATAACTACAAAAGAAAATTACATTTAAAAATGCACCTCACCTGAGGTAACTTCTAAGGATATTGGTGGTCCAGTTGGAGTACGACATGGCTTCAGTTTGGAAAAAGCGTCTACAAACATCTCTGAAACAAAATTTGGAGTAAAACTCTAAATACTCTCAGATGTTGTCATAGACAAAGAGTAACTTTACATAACTGTGACAAAAAACATACATTATTGTATCAACAACTATTGTAAATATTTGGATGCCATTACCCTATAAATGATGTTTACAGCATTATGGAAATAACAACATATTAACAAAACCTCACCACCAACACTTCGTCTCCGTTGTCGTCTCAGGCTTCTGTACACACTGAGTCCTGTTCTCTTACTGAACATGGCGCCACCTGCAGGAGCGGGTGTCTCTGTTGCCCCAATTGCTTTTGATGCTTCCAATACACATGATGGAACAATACCTATGCAGTAGACATAGTGAACACACAAAAACTTTAACCAACAAGGGACTACTAATCAAATTGTCACACAAATGTCATACATCTTTACCAATACGATCTGCATGAAGAATAAGTGATTTGATGACTGCTGCCTGCTGGTCTAGATGTTTCTCAGTGTCTACGGTTAGTTTGCAGGGTTGTGCTTGACACTGAAGCAAGTTTGGAGCAATCACGACTGCTAGACTGTTTACATCCATTCTGTTCTCATTGCATCTGATCAAAGACGTGGAAAGGAGGACATTAGAAATCATTACCGACTTCCTATGTCACACTTAACAAATGTGGCACGCATTTTTATTGCAAATTTCAAACCTCTCCGCAGCCTGACGCAGAAAGCTGCAGATGTATCTTAGTGCGCGCGCGTGAGATGACGGAATCAGAGCTGTTATGAGCATCGTTGTTCTGATTCTTGCCCCTTCCTGGTCATGTGACATCTCAATCCCCTGTGCCTGAATCAGAGGACCCTGGAGGTCTGTAGGGATGAGTGGTGTCGGCAGCTCTCGCAGATATTGCTTCACGAGAGATGCGACATCGCAAGGCTGCAGGAGGTCTGCGTGAGGGGGGAGGAACACTGCCTTTCCCTGCTCCAGATCAGCCTGTAAAATTAAAGCATTACATTTTCATGCAGATAAAAGACCTGTCACTGTAAAAAAAAATAGATTTTAAGGAACTGACCCTTAATGCACGAATGCGACTCAGGGATCCAGTCTTCCTGAAAAGACCTTCAGTATACAGATGCTGTGACAGATACTCACAGGCCTCCACCAGGAACCTGGAAACCAGCATCGTTTGTTTCCAGTCAGTGGATGTTGAAATCACCGCTTCTGTCATTCAGTGATCAAGCTCCGTTTTTAAATCCCAATTTAGCTTTGGATCATCTGATTTTTATTATTTTTAACATTTAAGAGCTTTAAATAACATACTGAGGTACTGTACCGCCCATGTCAGATAGTTCACGTTGAGGGAGCAAGTGCAGGTCACGTCCAAAGGCAAAGAGTTTTAGCTTATTCCTCTGAAGGAATATTCAAGGTATAATTATATACATTATTGACATCCATGCAGGTTTTACATGGCAAATGCTGGTGCTAATTTACACACTTTAAACTACGTCAAAGTTACTGATAATAGTTTAGTTGACATTTTACCTCATTGAAGGTTTGTTCAGCGTTTGGTTGTCCGTTTAAAAAGTTTTTCCAGTTTCTCACGCGGATACCGACAGTCTTCAGCGCGTGAATGATCGCCACCACGCGCAAACGCTCCTCTGTTAAACCAGCCATTACGTACCCGTCAATAAACCTAAAACCTTCTAACCAAACTCGCAACGTTTTGCCTCGTTGGACTATCACTTCACTGACACAATAAAATCATGAAAACGGTAACATTTGCTTAATTGGTGCGGCCTCGACTGTTTTCGTATGAACCGCCTGAGACGATTGGTGGCAGACAGGTTATTCCGCTCCCCCGCTCGTATGCAAATGAGCAAAACTTATGCAAATAAGTGTTCAATGACGTTGCCCTCGTAATGCAAAAAATTAGAAAGGTACATTTTTTATTTATAAATTATGGAATAGGACTATTTAAATAGGTAAAGAAACGTCCTTCCCTTATACATACATTTTCATTTTAGTTAAAGCATTCAAGCTTAGCAAAATGGCATACCATTTTGTAATGCAACGTCTCTTACAGCAAAGTGACTAGAATATTTACCAAAATTGCTTGCAATATAATAAGAATTACTACTTTATTATTACTATAAGAATTTATTTAGGTGCACAGATTAAAGTTTCTGGGCTAAATATTAAGGCCCAGTTTCACAGACAGGGCTTAGACTAAGCCAGGATTAGGTCTTAGTTCAACTAGGGCATTTAGGTAGCTTTTATAAATGTGTCTCAGAAAAAAAACATTACTGGTGTGCATCTTGAGACAACACAATAGCACTGACAAATTTTAAGATGTCAGTGCAACTGGATTTGAGTTAAAACAGCTCAAACATGCATTTTAGTCCAAGACTAACTTTAGCCATGTCTGTGGTTAATGTTTCTGCAAATTAAAGAATTAATCCTCCAGTAGGGCAGATGATATGTACATTAATCTGTAACATTCAGCTTGATATGATGATATCAGTAACAGATTGATGGGAAATATAATTTTTATAATATCATCACAAAGTGTCATTTGATGACCTTAAAATTGTGGGTGCTTAAAAAAAAGAACAATGCCAATAATAATCAGAGTCATTTCTGTTTATGGAAAATTCACTCACATTGACTGACTTGTTACATTGCATCTGTTCATCAACAGCACATCAAACGCAGAAAGGTAAATAATAGGACGTACAGCAAAATAGTGATTGTCTGAATAATTTCAACTGAAATATATAAAGATGTAGAGTTGGTAAAGCAGAGCATTTTATTCATGGCTGGATTTGACTGTTTAAATCAGTACAGACACTGGCTGAACCTTTGATCGTGACCAACACAACATCCAATGACTCGACTATATAAATAAATGACATTTTAAAGGTAGTGCTGCAAATACGGATCACTTCATGTTCGCAACAAAGTCTTCTCCTTTCTTGATGGAGCCCTTAAGTTCATCCATGGCTTCAGCAACCAGCTTCTCCTCAAAGGCAGAGAGCTTACCAAGGCCGAGATTCTTTTCAATACCATTTTTCTGAGGAAAAAAAGATGAAACAAATTACATTAATAATCGTCATGTGTTTTCTTACAATAGAGTTGTAAAGCAAAGGAAGCATAGGTCTAATTTTGACTATCAAAATGTTTTTTGGTCACCATTGTTAGTTACTTTCTTACCTACAGTGAGAACTACACATCTACAGAAGGTGGGATGGACTTACCCCTAGCAGGAGAGGTGTGGAGAAGTATTTACATTCAGTCTCCTCAGATCTCACAAATGCACATTCAACAACACCCTCCTTTCCGTTCATGGCATCAAGGAGAGAGAATGTGAACCTGGCTCCAGCATAAGCCATGGACAGGGTGGCAGAACCTGTGGACAGAAACCAAATCGGTTTACACAAATGAAGTTTCTAGATCTTCTCAATGGTGTTTTCACTTCTCTAGGCTGAAAAGGATACACAGTATTTACTCCAGTCCATACCTGCTCCAGCTTTAGCCTTCACCACCTCAGTTCCTGCTTCCTGGATCCTGCCTGTCAAAGCAGACAGTTTATCTGCGGGGAACTCAACCTTAGGAGTGCACTAAAAAGAACAAGAGGTCACATTAACTTCTCCAAATAATATAAACAGACAAAACACCAATAGCAAAAAGCAGAATTGATGGTGATGTTCCTAATGCATCATTTTAAAATGTACTAGAACCAAAATCCAAGCAGTAAAACTAATCAAACTCAGATGGAACTCAAATCATGTCTTTGGCAGAAATCTGTTTTCTTCACCTGGGAAATGAGAGGAATGATGGTCTTTCCTGCATGTCCTCCAACAACGGGCACGTTGACTCGGGCAGGATCAAGACCCTAAAAACATCACAGCACAAATGACTAAATGTGCAAATCGCTAGAAAACAACAGCAGATTTTAGTAGTTTATGGAAGAGTGAAACTAACTTTGAGCTCAGCAACGAAGGTGTTCGCTCTGACGATGTCCAGTGTTGTGACGCCAAAGACTCTATTAGGGTTGTAGACACCGTGCTTCTTCATAACTTCTGATGTGATGGGGATAGTGGAGTTCACCTGTAATCACAATGAGATCGCAAAGTCAAAAACTACATCTCAGAGTTTATACTTTTAACAGGTTCCTAAAAGAATTAGTAATGTATACATAGAGAAGAGCAGTTCTTTGAGCAGTTATTGTATAAGTGGTATCTCAGCAGTATTAGGTTTTATCTTAACCTGAGAGCTCATACTTACAGGGTTTGAAATGATGCAGATCATGGCCTGAGGACAATGGCGAGCACAGGCATCAGCTAGTGTGGCCACAATGGTGGCATTGGTGTTGAACAGATCATCACGAGTCATACCTAGTTTAAAAAAACATAAACAAATGAAGGAAAATGTAGAATGGCCCTGTAGCTCATGTAGGAATGCAAAGGTTGTGGGTTCGATTCCCAAGGAACACACATACTAATCAAATGTATAACCCGAATGTACTGCAAGTCGTTTTGTACTTACAGAATGTTGCATCTAAACTCTAAATCAAATCTGCCCCAATGTTAATACATGTACTTAATACATATTGCTGATCTTATTGTTAATTATTTATTGGTGCATTTCTTTGCCTACAAAACACCTTTGTAATATTTTTAATCAAAACGCATTAACATGCCCTGCCTCCAACTGACCTCACTCATGCATTTGCTTAACCCCTCCCTTTCAAGCACCTGTCATGTGACAACTTCTCAACATCCAATCAAATGTAAAGTACACCCACCAGGCTTCCTTGGGACACCAGCAGGGATGACAACAACTTCACAGCCTTTCAATGCAGCACCCAGCTGATCTGGTCCCATGTACCCTGCAGGACAAGACAAGTGAAATCTTTAGCGCTCTTATTTCAGCAGTTAGCATTACAACACTATGAACTAAAATAGAGCCTTCAGAGCCCATGGGGTCTATTGAACAATTACAAAGATGCTGCAGCGGCCAATCAGCAGAGAGAACATCTGTGTACCTGTGACATGGGCTCTTGTCTCAATGTGGCTGAGGTCAGCAGCCACTCCAGGAGTGTGGGCGATATCATAGAGTGAAAGCTGGCTCACTAAGGGACTGTTCTTTAACAGGAGGGACAGGGGCTGCCCGATGCCACCTGAAGCACCCAAGACAGCAACCTTGGCATTATTCTGCAAGTAGGAAAGAATAGACTCTTAGCAACATGTCACAATTTAGGCAATATAGGACCCACCCTTGTGATATCAGTAAGGCAGTAAAGTGACATTCTAAGTCAACTTTACTGCTGGGTGTAATATATATTAAAGTTTAATCATTCATAAATGAATCATTTGTTTGTCAAGAAATGTGATGTCATAAAATTATAATCTGAACTGGAACGATTACTTATACGAGTTCTAGAATAATGCACAATTCACCGTAATCTTTTAGACGTTCCTTTGCATGTCACGTACAAAACGGGGGACAAAACAAAACCTGATTGACCTTGACCTTGGGACCTTTCTGCCACTAAAGCTGAGAGATGTCAGGGTTTATAGGAAGTGATTAAGGATTTAATAAGGTCCTAAATCGCACATAGGAAGCAAGTCTGCTAAATAAAACAACTTATTTAGGAATGCATACATGGGCCTTGGTGTGTCGCTTTTACTACATGTCTTACTACATGTCTAATAAAACTACATGTCTTATGAAGATAGAACAATCTCAGTATCATGTATTTGATGTTGCCATAAGCAACCAGCAATCAGCTGTCTACAAATCCAATGTGATAAAGTTACAAGTCCAAAAAACTGAGCACAAAACTGGCTTTGTTACACAAAACCTAAATTAAATAAACCTGTATATCCCATTGCAGATCAAGCAGCTGATTACTCTTCTGACATTTTAAAGAGCTAACTTAAGTTAAAGTGATACTTCCCGTAACCAGGATGAAACTAAACAAGCTATCAAGGTCGACAAGCCTTTACTGGTCAGACAGAGGGTTTTAACAGAATCCATAGATCATCATATATGATCCCTGCATCCTCAATAAACCTAACCATAACCATATGACTGACGCACCTTCACTTCAAAGACCTACACTTGTCAATGCGGGGGCGAAACGTCAAGCAAGGTAACATTTAGCTTTCCTAGCTGCAGATTGTATTGTAGTTGATTTTCAGCAAGTTTACAAGCTATATTATATGATGTAATTATCACACAACAGTAAATAAAATGAGATCTTAACATGTTAGCTTAACTATTTACTCAGATGAACCACCGAGGCTAACGTTAGCTCACCCCAGCTGCACAAGTGATCATAAATATGACGGATTTTACCTGGGAGGTTGTGGACAAGCTCCGGACGAGGGTGGTTGTTGGTCTAGCAATGCGGGAGAACATGCTGGCTTGAATTTGTGTGTGTTTTCTGTTTAAAATGAATATTTGATGCAGAGCCCTCCTGACTGTGACTCCAACGTCCTCTAACAAGACAACCAGTCGAGACTGAGGCCACGGCGCAACCTAACCTTGTTGAAGCTGTAACTTACTGGCAGCATCTGATTGGTGGAGCTCAGAAAGTGCAGTGCTGTGATTGAACAGTTTTGTTGAATGGGATGATCTTTCTTACCGCCTACTTCTTCAGCGTTCACCTTGTGGCGGTCTGTTGGTCAATTTGGGGAGAAACGTTATTAAAACTTTGTGTGCCCTATGATTCTAGTTTTTTTATTACCATTGGTGATTAAGCATATTACATTCTTAAATCGGTTACATGTTTTTCATTTTTAACATGTTTGAAAATAATACTTGTATTACTAGTAGTGTAATACCGCAATACTGTACCTCACAATGTAATATTATTTGAATGAGCTTCCACATAAATGCAGTAAATATTTAAAATAGCCATTTTAACATCTGATCCTAGTGAGATAATGTGACAGCAGTGTAACCGTTTAAATCATTTATCTCTGCAATATGTGTACTGGTTTATAAATAGCATGCAGAGTAGACAGTGCAAACTCTACGTACTAGACAGTACGTTAGTATTCCGTTCCGAACATGCCGTCCCTTTTCCGCTCATTCTTGTTTGCAGCGGTGCTTCCAAATTGACCAATCATTTTTCTCTCTCCCTGACAGCTAACCAATCACTGACGGTTTTCGGTTCCGTTGCGAGCTTCACATTTCCGGGGCTGCTTTAGGAATGTAAACTATTCAACATGGAGACAGTTGATAAACTGGAGGCGATGGTAAGCTGTTTATTTAAACAAATAATTCATTAAATGTTTCCTTCCAAATAAATCGAGCTTGTACGACTAGCTTACAGCAACATCCTTGTCTTTAAATGGTGATAACGGAAAGCACAATACAAACATTACGGATTATGCGTTTTGTGCATGTCCCTGACTTTCCCCTGGTTGGAGGGGGAAAATACAAAAAAAACATGTAGCTGAATGGCTAACAAGTGCCGTTGCTCATTCAGTCAGTCACATTTACATCGAAAACGGTCTTTGTGTGACTGTTATTATGTATGACTATAATGCGCATACACTGGATCGAAACCCAATGCATATACCCTTAAAAGTGTGTGTTTGCTCGGTGGGTGATGTGTGAGGCGCTGATCGGTGGTGTGGGACTGTGGGTGCAGGAGGGCCTGTGCGTGTCTGTTAGGCTGCTTGCTGCATCGCTGATTTACTTTATTTATTATACTCCATACGAAATTTTAAACATTTAGTCAGAAACGGTGTATGTGCTAACGTGTTTTTAAGCTATTGTCATATTTGTTATGAACTTATAGTTTTGTTTATATTGTTTTTTTTTAATAACATTTGGCCGCAAGACAATGTGCACATATCAGTAAACAATCTGTCAATTTGCATGCAGGCTAAATCTCATTTTAAAAAGCCTTTTCGCTGTGCAACTATTTATGTGGACCTTAAACATGTTTCAATATCACTTTTCCCATCGTTGTAATGCCATTATGAAATATGACGATAGGGGGCGCCGTATTCTTATTCAGCCATGTAATATAAGTGCCTACCACATTGTGCTTAATGTTCTTTAATGTACGTATAATAACCTTTGTTTTTCCCCCAAGGTTGTTAATTGACATTATTTTTATGGATATTTCAGCATGCAAAAGGATCACCCTGAATCTGTGCTGTCTGTCCAGTGACTTAGTGACATATTGTACTACTGATAACTCAGTTATTAAAGCAGTGCAATGGGATTTTTCTCAAGGTAGGGTCAACCGCGTGGCCAGGGGAATCGAGTGCTGTTACCAGGTGCTCTGACTTCATTGCACTACTGTATTGGACAGCTAGCAGTGCAATAGTATTGTCATAGCATTTGAGGGCAGTAACACACAAATTGTGAAGAGATCCACCCTTATTATTGTTTTTTAATTGTTGTACAAGTTATAACGTGTAATTCTAATTCCTGGGACCCTATCAGTATTGCCTCTGCTGTCCACTGTGTTCAGAGTAGTGCAATATTGCTAATAGGGTTTCAGGTTTTAGGTTCTCACCTCATCCAGGTGGCACCGAATGTCTATGAATGAATGAACAGTAAGCTAGTTGGCTTGCTGTAGCATCTAAATACTTACTGAATGATGGTGTTCAAAACTGTGTCTCTGTAGTTCCAGAAAGCAGAAGCTGATATAGAATATGTGGAAAAGCGGCTGAAATTTGACTTCATGACCAATGCTCGAGAGGCCGGCTCATCTGAGGTAAATTCACAGACCTGCATGTAGTTGCTTTAAAAGGGGCAGTTCACCCAAAAATGAAAATTCTGTTATCATTTAGTCAGTGACATGTTGACTGCATCTCATTTTGAGGGCTGCACCCTCTAAAGGTTGCATTTGTCGTCTGTCTCTCATTTCAGTAAAACAACTGTTACAAAAAAATGCAAATATTATAATGGTTGTTTTTTTAAATGAGACAACCTTCATGATGTATGTGGCCGACAAATACATCCTCCAGAATGTGCAGCCCTCAGCTGTTGTTCCAAACCTGTTTGACCGTTTATCTTCCATGGAACACAAGGTGAAATTTTGCAGTTCTTTTCTCCATACAATAAAAGTAAATGGGGACTGAAGCTGGCAGTCATTAACATTTTGCCAGAAGTCTCCCAAGGACTGTGTTCCAAGAAAAGTTGTTTTTACCTCTCTTGGTATTAAAATGTACTTCCGCAGTGTTCTGTTTTTAAGGCTGTATGCTGTTATCTGAGGCTTATGGCTGTTTAACGTTGTGTGAATTATAAATATTTCAGGGAAACCCAGTGCAGTTGCTGGAGAACCTGTCGGCTATCAAAGCACGTCATGCAGCCCTGTGTGCGCAGGTGGAGGAAATCGCAGCCGAACAGAAGCAATCCATGGACTCGATACGAGCTCACCTAGACACTACAGTGCAGTTGGTTCAACAGCTGCAAAACACAGCAGATATACAGGTATTCATTCAGATATATAAGTATTCATGTGCAATTTGCAAGGATTGTCTCAATGTTTTTGTTCTAAAGCTTTTGGAAATGATTGCAATACATTATAAGTCTGCATCTTTTAATGATTGTACTATAGTTGGGAGTTGGGGATAGAGGTTTTTGGTTCTGGTTCAAACTCTGTAAGGTCTTGTAAATGTGTATTGACTTTTGCTGTAAGGCTAATGGTAAATCTTGTGTTGAAGGTTCCACCACTAACAAAAGAAGAAGAAGAGGCGAAGGAAGCTCTCTGCTCATCTATTGCTGCACTGAGTGTAGAGGTTAGACAAAAACATCTGTTTTCCTGTTTATTTAGTCATTTTATGGTCATTAGTAACAACAGTTAACAATTGTTTTTTTTCTTTAGACTGTACCTTCATCAGAACCTCAAACGCAAGCACAGACTGAATGTAAGAAATTAAAACTCTCAACAACAGCTGTGTTTTTAAAGACATCAGTCTCATAATAACTCTAATGGAGTTGTTTTGTCTATGTCCAGCAGCACAGAGTGTGCATAACGAGGTGACTGAGGGCACTTTTGAGACGGTCCCTCGGAGTGTACGCGGTAACTTGAAGCTAAATGATCTCAACACTCTCTATAAGCAGTTATCAGAGTACTTCTCGGATAAAAACAGGTTTGTCTAGTCATGTGTGCAAACATCTCTCCCTGCAGTTTTCTCCTGTTTCAGTCACCTCAATCACAAGTTCTGTTCAAGTTTTAAGTTTATAACAGTGATGTTTTCGTTAAATTGGAACAGTCTATGGGTTTAACATTTATGTAACAAAATCTATTATTATTTAGCATGTACAAAGAAAGGAGTTTACTAATACATTTCATTACTTCTGTTTCCAGAGGACCAATAAGCACTCAGAGGATGAAGAAATTGAATATGAAAGTCAGTGATTCTGCGTTGAAGACCTTACAACACCTTAAACTCGTTGAACTGGATAAGAAAGGACTTGCATCAATGCATTCAAGAGACTGAGATATCTTGGAGAATAAGAGACAAGAATAACAGAAGACTGTTAGACATGCAACTTTAAATCAGTCAGGGTTATGTATTTCAAAAGGTTACACCACTGATAAAGATTATTTGGCTTTTTTCGAAATAAACTGGAGTTCAGCTATTTTTTTGCATAATTTTGTGCTGCTGTAACTAATTATCATGAACTTGAATTATCATAAAACAGGAATCATTATATTACTTAATCAAATGTCTAGTGTATCTCTTGGGCTTGTTTTGTAAAGTGATCTGGCTGTTTTGTTATGTAATTTCACATAAAAAAAGGACAAAGCAAACTTTGCAAAAGAAAATTGTATTTAAATGTACGTTTGTATTGTGTTTCAAAGCATACAACTGTATTAAGTTTGTGAATGCAATAAAATGTTTTGTATTTGTACTTTAATTAGAAATTACCTTATTTAAGGCTAAAGTGATGAAAGGTCCGTGGTCATATAATTATTTGTAATAAATAGTAGGATTATAAATAGCAGGATACCTGTACCTGTAAGGATGATTCTGGAGCACTTGCTAATATCTGTAAAATACACATTTAATGCTTTAAACATTTTAATTATATGTTATTAATAAATAACAACAATACTTCTTATGTTATTTTTACATTAAAATAAATTAACCAGAAATTAACGTATTCATGTTATAGAGAAATCATGTAACATTTTTTGGGATTTGAGCCTAGATTTGGGTGTAATTTAATCTACGCGTAACTAAACTCACAAATTGTCATACATACATAATGTATAATTGCCGTATAAACAAAGAAACGCCCCGTGTTCAAATATCTACAAAAACTTGTTTTATAATTATATGTTATATATAGACATATAATATACATCAGATACGATAATATAGCAAAACAATTTAGCTGCTTTATTAACTTTTTTTTTTATACTAAAGTCATCGAGTTGTATTTTGGAAAAAAAAAGCAGAGGACTTTTATTTTGTCTCGTCCGGTGACTACTGTAGACTCCTGAACATCAGAGCAAAGCTAATAATCTAAGAGATCAGCGGGTGTGTGTGCTGTACGCATCCACTCTCTCTCTCTGTTTCTCTCTCTGTCTCTCTCTCTCTCTGTCAAACACGCCCAGGAGGATGAGCAAGACCTTAAATGAAGAGGAGAACTGCACTTAATTTCACTTTTTAAACTATTTCGTTTTCTGTCCGGCTAATGTGACGGTAACGTGGCTCGTCAGGATTGGGGGATTTCTTTATCACATCAGGTTCTCTGTGTGTAATGCTTTTATTTAGCCAGCGTTTCGAAAGAGAAATATTTATTTAGCCAACAGTTGTCTGATATTTGTATAACATCAAGTATATTTTTAATCGCATTTAAGCTGCTTGTGTCAGAGAAGAGACGATTCGCCGGTTAAACATGCAGATGTATCCACGATCCGTGTACTGTAAGCAAAATAAATGCTACTTGTTATTTTTATTATGAAAGTAATTCCGCAGGTGCTCTAGTACCTTGAATGACCCGTTAACTCGATGTTTTGGGTGAAGTGGAAACTGCCCTGCCCCAGTCCAGCGCGCTGCATTGGTGTCTTGCATTTAAATCGATACGTTTGTATCCCTGTGACTTTTAAATAACTTGTTTATTAGCGTCTGTGACAGATTTAAAGCTTTTAACGTGCTTGAATAATCGCTGCTCTGCTGACTGCAGGGAGATTTACGATCCTCTTTCTACCTATTTATTTTTGTGTGTGCACCCACCCACCTTCCTTCCAATATCATTACTGCCTGTTTGTGAAGGTGTTTTATTGATATAGATCTATACTAAACGGGAATCGTCGATAGCATCTTGTGATGCGGAAGGGAAAGCCGTCGAGCCGCGAGTAAACATGTTTAAGGGTTTTGAGTGAGTGAGACGGTGATCATGTCGGCTGTGGAGGAGGAGGGTGTGTTCTCCTGGGCGGGTGACTGGCAGTGGCTCTGTATGGTCACCTTCTTTCTGGCCTCTGTTGTCACTCTGATCATATACCTGGTGCAGTATTTTGCCAATGAACCTCCTGCGGTGACGACACCTTTAAATGACGTGGACTCCGAGGAAGCTGATGGGATATTGTGTTGGGTGCTGTCACTGAAAAGCTGGAGGGGTCAGTGGAGGAGAGCCTGGTTTAGGAGCCTCAACGAAGAAGCTAGAAGATCACAGGTGTGTTTGAGGTTTTCATATCTAGTCCTAAAGCTTAAGAATAGCACATACAATTTTCTCCTAAATTGTTTTTTTGCATCAAGTCAAATTAAGGTTTTGTATCACTACCCTTATCGTTTTTTGTGTTATGTTGTGTTATTGTATTGTAAAATCGGTGTATTGCCTCGCTATTTCTCCTTTCACATGTTGTAGAGCGGTATTCGATTGATCTTTGAAGGGGATGGTGTCCAGTCATCAGAACTGGCTGTGGGCCAGATTTCAAGTTTTACAAAATCACCCGGTCTAAAGGTAAAGTCAAGCTTTGAAATTTGTTTTAATGGGGACCAGTGCTATATGTGGAAACTATTGCTGGCAAATCCACTTCAGTATATCTCCCTCTGGTGCAGTGACGTGTTTTTAAGTTTGCCCATAGCACAGATATAATATATAAATGTATATTATATATAGTTGTAAACAAATGCATAGCTGCAAAACTCCATTAACTCTACACTGATATCCTAGTTTCTGTCCTCTGGTCAACAAATAGACTCAAATAGACTTAAGTCATGCATCCTTCCTCCGTACCGTAAATCTGTATAACCATATAAATATTAAAACAGTTCGCCTATTCATAAAGATTTAGGGACATGAACAGTTATGACTGTTATCTTGAAGAGCATCTTCTGCCTTTTTGAAGATATTTAAGGAGTCAAACTCATCATCATAGACTCTTAGTCATGGTTTTAATGGTTTTCTTTTCACAGAATGTTCAGTGTCAGGTGTCTGGAAGCAAGCTGCAGTTTTCTCTTAGTGCTTCACCAAGCTCAACATCTTCAGAAACCCCCCTGAGATACAGTGTGAAAATATCCCCACTACATCTGCAGGTAGACATCAGTCT
>JAZGTJ010009300.1:0-19576 GCA_036877575.1 Botia almorhae
CACTTATTCAATGTTGTCTCTTATTGTAATCGAAGTTGCTTCCTTTCCTCATTTGTAAGTCGCTTTGGATAAAAGCGTCAGCTAAATGACTAAATGTAAATGCTGATATGTGATAAGTAATTATTTTGTTAATTATTTTATATTGCTAGTAATTATTTTGTATTGAAATTTGAAAATGTTTCATCTAAACATTCTCAAAACTATACATTTGCTAAAAACATTCTCTGCCAATAATTCTTAATATCCAACACATCTGTTTTTAACAGGAAAAGGTATTAAGATTTTAAAATATTTTCACTAGAATAGAACAATTAAAACAGATGTATTTATTTATTGTGCAGTGAAGAGGGAAAAAGTCTCAAAAAGACCTGGAATCTTCTCATGTCTCTGGGGTTTCCGGCTGTCTTCAAACAATTCTGATTGCATTTCAGAAAAAACTTCAAGAAGAATCTGTGAGAAACAAAAAACAAAACGGATTTAAAGAAACGACATCCAGTTCATTCAAAATGTATGTAATGTATAAATGCTATTAAAACATGAAAAAGCACTTTTAAACAGACATTGTGTAGCCACTATGGCAACCCAGTTAAACTGCAATCCCAAAATCCCCAAGTAACAGTGCAAGAGAAAGACAGCAGAGACCACGACATTCCAGCAGAGATAGAATTCAGTGACAGACATTCATTACTGCAGTTTTAATCCAGTAAACACACATATTCTATAATCCAGTAAACACACATTCTATAATCCAGTAAACACACATATTCTATAATCCAGTAAACACACATATTCTATAATCCAGTAAACACACATATTCTATAATCCAGTAAACACACATATTCTATAATCCAGTAAACACACAAGTCCATATTCTGGAGTACAGAGTTGATTTTACAGTAATGCCCGTCTGACATTATTTGTTGCTACTTTTACAACTAATAACAGACATAATTGTTCTGGTTAATTTCGGTAATCAAACAATTTTTTTTAATGAGAGTGAGAATACATATTTTTACAGCATTTATTAGATTTTATACACATTAGCTAATACAAATGAAACTTATAACCATTTTAGTTAATTATACCTTAACTGACATTGCCAGATAAAAATTTTTAAAGGTTGAAATTATCATTACTTCTACAGCATTTATTAATCTTGGTTAATTATTATTGTTAGCTCATGTTAATATTGTTAGCTCATGTTAACTAATGCTTACAAATCAAACCTTACTGTAAGATGTTTCCCAGTTTAAATTTACTGGACATACTAAATTTCAGGGTTCATAAGTATTTAAAAAAACCAGAAAAAAACAGCAGAAAGTGCAAAACTCGGGGGTCACTGGGTCCAAATGTGTTTTTTTCTAAGGACATGTGACATTTTAATTCTATAACAGGTCAGAACGGCACAGCTGCCATATTTAGACCATTTGTATTCCTGTTGCTGGACAAACACACATGATCCATAACTGAGATTAATAGGCTGCGTTTCAGACACTGAAATAGTTACGTAATAATATATAGTTTCAATAATACACAGTTGACTCACGTCAGTAGTATTTCTCTTTGTTTTAAAGCCCTTGTTTTGTTCATAAAAGACCAGCTAACCTTCATAATATTTTGGTCAGAGTGGATTTGACTCCTGCTTTACATGTTTAAGTAAAATACCTTTCGAAAATTTTAGAGGTGGAAACTGTCAATCAAGTGTAATTTTACTAATAAAACTGAGACGTTTGCACCCGCTGCTCACACAGCACAAACTTTTAGAATTAAGGGTAAAGCAGCTAATGTTATTTATCTGTTGAGTTGTGTCTGTAGTTTGTGTTATGTGGGCAGTTTAAAACAGAAATCAAGACACTACCGTCCAGCAGCACAGCATCGTGCAGCGTCAAACATTCAGTCTCCACATTACAGTACATTAGGATTGAGTTAGTCAAGTGTCCAGCACGTGGAGGTGATATTAATAATTTACTTTTAAAACACAAAATCTTTTGCATTTAAAACTTGAAAATACCCATCATGCTTTGCATGTTTTGAATCATTGCCTCTCATCTCTCCCTCTCTTAAACTCTGTCTTGTCGAGGTCTGTGCTGTTGCTCGTCCAGTGTGTCTTGTTCACCTCAGTCGCATGATCAACTTTTCACCCTATTATGAAACTGTAACACATGGCTGCAAGCAGGCGAATGAAAGCACATGGGCCAGGCACACATTAACATGCATTAGTCACTCCCCCACTCACTTAGCATGCAAATCTCTTAGCCTCACTGCCTGGCACCTTCTGCCATGTATCCATTCACTGCATCATAATTAGACCCATCTTGCATAATTAATGAGGACAACCTTGCTACTTCAGCACCCCTGCGTCTCTGTAGTGCCATAAGAAAAAGTTTAATAACAATGTGTAATTTCATTGTTGTCGGGGCGCTTAGTTTTCCCTCACTTCAAAATAGTTTTCATTTTTATTAGTCCAATCAACGAAAAAGGGCCCTAACGGACTATATTGAACATGAGTCAGTAAAACCAGCCATTTTCTGCAGGATTGATTTTTTTGTCGATTTATTACAGCAATGTTAATTAGCTGAAACAAAACTCTCAATATGACAAAGTTCAGTGTTTTACAGCTTGTTTGTTTGTTTAACTGGAATGGAGTCGGACAGGATGACTGTCTGTAGACATCACCAGACGAATCAATCTACACCTCTTGATTCTCAGACTTGTTAGAGAACACAAACAAAAGACGGGCCCTCATCCTAAATCTGGGGTCAGTTTTCACAGTGTCTCAGTGGGGTGTCTGTGACCAGACCCCTCAGAGGCCTTTGTGTGCATCTGCTCAGCTTCTCCAGAGCACACGAGCTCAGCAAGGTGCCGGCCTTCTGAAGGTGACAACTTTCTTAACCCAAAAAGTAAAAAAACAGCTCTTACATATGCAAAAGCCTTTTGAATGGGACCACAGACATAAAAAATTCCATATCAACACTGTAAAGCAACAAAGACATGAGAGTGTGAGAGAGAATATTTAAAATGACACATTTTCAAGATTCTAGTTCTATCGGAGGTCTTTTCGAATAGCTTATTATTAACGAACATATACAGCATTTCACACAAATGTATGACCAGTCTCATTTAATTATGCCAAACAACTCCAAGAGTCTAATTCTGCTGTTCATCAGTTCTCCTGGCACCTCTCCATCATCTCCACCAGTCTGGCATATTGCCACAGTTCTGAAGGGACAGTGTTGTGCATGACGTTGTGGTCAGCACAGACCAAATTAATAAAGGCTGAGAAAACAAACATTTGATATTTTAGATTCAGGTCTACCATTCATCAGTATTTCCTCTCGTCTGTCTCCCGCCCATCTCAGAAAAACAAAACAGTGTCATGACATGGAGGAGGGGAAAAGAAAAATGAGGAAACCAGATGTGCAGCATCGAAACACTGACAGGCTGAGAAGTTTCAGAAGCAAAACATCACAACTGTAAACCACATGTGTGAGAGAACAGAGATTTAGACGTACCAGTGAATAATAATCCACCATTATAATCACAACAATATCGCACATAAATGCCCCATATTACAGTTCAGAGAATGTGGGGCCATTTGTGCATTAGAAATAAAACATTCACATGCTTTCATAAACTCCAGATCTGCACGAATATGTTCAGTTACATACCGGAATTGATCTATTATCCCAGCTAACAATTTTAGGTTGTAAGAATGTTTTCCTAATGTTTCCGTTAAGAAACCAAAAGTTTAAAAAATTATTTTGAATGTTCTAATTAAAAACAGTTTGAATAACATTCTTATAAACAAGCAATAACATTCATACAATGTCTCGTTTTAGAGACAAACATTGTTCTGTAACGTTTTAAAACATTCTGCTAACAACTAAGGAGTAACATTTTTAACGTCCTACCTAGTTATTGCAAGAATATTTTATATATGATAATATGATAACTTTCAGAGAACATTAGCCAACATTCTAAGAACATCCCCTGTTTGCTGGAATGGTAGAAAGCTGTTGGACTTTGAGCTGTTGTTTGCAAATGAAAGCAGTAAATGTGCAGCTCTCTCTGGAGAGACAGTGTTACAGTTGGTGGGATTGTGGGGGACACTCTGTTAGGGGTGCTGGGTAGCAGAGGTCAGTTGGGGCCGGTCATAAATACCCTGGGCTCTCAAAATCCCTTGGTAGTCTTGGGGCGAGAGGTTAACAGGGCACGTTCCCAAACTCTGACCCCACTAACAGGGCACACACACATCGGCTCCAAAAACCAACACCTCCATCAGCACATACCACACCAGCACCTTTAACACACAACTAAGACAAATAAAACCATCCAATATTCTCTATTTTCCAGGAGTTTTGTCTTTCCTACACCAAACTGATTATTGAGAAATAACTGAAGATGTTCAACCGCAGTAACAGATTATATAATACAGATAATTCTTTTTATCTGTTGTATGTGTTTTTCTGTTTTGTGTTTTTCATTATATGTAAAGCTGCTTTGAAACAGTGCAACATCGTAAGTGCTGTATAAATAAACTGAATCAATCATAATGCATTTCTTATACTGTTGTTGCATTGAACGGTAATTAGGAGTTTTTATACTTCTATGACTTGTAGCATGAAAAATATGAATGAACGTTCGAGAATTTAAAAAACACACGTGTAAAATCTCTCATGTTATCTAATTAATGTTTAACCACAGAATGCCAATCATGTAGATGTTTATAAATGTTTCGAGTCTTTATAGTCCATTTTCTGAATAAAAAAACTTAATAAAAGCCACAATTTGAATGATTTTATCCTGGGAACAGTTTGTAGTAAAACCATAATGACAAATGAAACTTTCCCTTTTCTGTTTGTATTGCATCTCAAAATGTGTTCCTGCATCATGTCATATATTTGTTATAATGCTCCATGGCAGGGCTATCTGCACGAGCGAGAGACTGTCACACAGCACAAGAGAGAGACGAGATTTCTGCTTAATTAGTCAGTAATGATTCGATCTGACAGACAACATCTGTTTTTGGGGGGGGGGGGTGGAGGATGCCACCACTCGCTCAACTGAGTGTCTTCAACAACAAAATTCAATGTGAGTTTTGAGAAGAGGGCAGAAAAACAGGCGAGCGTACAGTGTAAGAACAACAGGAATTTAAAGGGCTACAAGGAAAAATGCAAATTTACAAGCTAATAACTGCAGCACCAGTGCTTGATGCCCACAGAAGGATTGCTTGTAAAGTTTGATGTCAACACAGATTTGAACAAAGTGTTCTGCATTAAAAAGAACACCTGCATCTTGTGTTGAAACTCTCAGCACGCAGCTTGTTTTCAAACGGTCGCAAACAAGAATCAACACAGTTGACATGCAGCGTAAAGGCAGCGATAAGTGGCTGAATATAGAGAAGAAAATGTTAATAACAATTCAGTGTGACAGCAGAGAGAAGATCAACTCTCCTGGAGAACATTTAAGTTCCTAAACGTAAATATCACTCCAGGTTTGCTGTCCAAATGTTGTCATAATTCAGTGGCTTTAAGAATGCAGGAGCAGCAGGAGAGTGTTTGTGAAGATTCAGGTATGGAATCATTCAGAGGTCTCAGTGCTGTAACATAACGTCCGTGTCTAATCCAGAGCAAATGTGCACAGATGCAGACAGGAGGACAGTGGAGAAAGAAAGAGTGATAGAAGAGGAGAGAGACTGAGAAACTGTCTGTGGTCTCTTGCAGGACAGATTCATCTCACACACACACACACACACACACACACACACATGTACTTATCTAATTTTTGATCTCTGGCACTCAGAGCATGAAGTGATTTCCACTCAATTAACTCTCCAACAGAGCAGAAGAGCAATTAACCAGAATACTTGAAACAAAGATATTCTTCAATGGAGGAGCAACAATACAACACTCCTTTAAACTAGGAGAGTCAAGCCTCCATTAAACAGACAAAACAAAACAAAAAGGGCAGAAGGGTAAAAGACATGAGGAGCACACTTATCTTCAGAGCTGGACACAGCAGTGACTGGGCAAGAAGGCTGAACACAAAGGCAGGGTGCAAACAGACTAATAAAGGGTGATACACAGGTTAATGAAATCATGGCTCATGAGTAGGGCACAGGAAGAAGCTCCTACTGCTGGATATGAAGGGACTAGAACTTAACCCTAACCCACGCCACACTCGATTGCTAACTGAAAACTTTCTTACAATTTTACAATTTTAATAAACCTTACTTATTATATATTTATAGTGTTTTTACGACTGAGGACGTCTCCAATAGGAGGTTTTGGGTACAAGTTTGCCCACGATACATGACTGAATAAACCATCCCTCCTCCCACACAGACACGCACACACAGAATGTTAATTCTATGATATGAGATTATTTCAGCCAGGTCAGGTGTAGCTCTCTGTCCCTGCTAATACACCCTTAATCAGTTTACAGAGCACAAAACAGCATCGCACATGCTGAGAAACATTGATCAGGAGACCATCAGATAGATTTCAGTTAAACTGACACACACAAACTAACAAACAGAGGGGCCAGGCTAGCATCACAGGCATAAGCCAGTGAAATTTAGGACACACACACAGGCAGTTTGCTGTCTGTTTTGCAGGTTTGCACACCCAGGTTTGATTAGTGAAGTGTCAGAGGACAGACGCTTGTACTGCTGTCACTGTGGATCTCCAACTTTTGCTTCTGTTCAATTTATAAACACAACTTAACTAAACAGATTTGTTACAAGTCTCTGGAGCAAATATGACACTGTCTAAAATCAGCATATCAAAGTTTTAAATACACCAAAGTACAAAATGCATTAAAAAACCAGCAGGGTTTTAATATTGTACTGAACTTTCACCTCATCTGCTGCCAGCTGCAGCCATCTCACCGATCACTGCCTGCACGTCATTTATGCCTCAGTTCAGTCCTGAGTGTTTTTTTTGTCTCTTCAGATTGACATTATGGGGGTTTTGCTCTGTATGGCACACTGAGGCACAATGTTCTGTTAAACTTGAAAAAATATTTACATTCTCCAAAGCACTATACAAATTGACTTGGCTTTCAAATAATAAATATGTTTCTATTAAAACATTTGCTGTATTTGATTTTCTCGTGTGAGGGTTTAGTAATTTCTTATTTGGTCATTTGTGAGTGGACAGTCAACTACTGACATATTATCAACATATTGATTATTTTGATTTTCTGAGTGGTTGGTTTTCTCATAACCCAGCGGAAAGTACAGTCAGTCACAGAAATACTGCATGAAATTAATCTCCCATTCAAATCCTCTCAATCCAAACTGGTAACACGCATCCATTTATTAAACTCAGATTCACTAACCAACAAGCTGCTACTAGTCACCCATACAAAACCAGCGCTTATACCTAGCCAGATATTAACAATTCATTTAGGGTGTGTTTTGGGGATCAATGATAATTCTACTAACACACACAGAGTTTATGATCTAACAAAAATATATGTCAGACAAAATTATTAAATATTCTACATGTATCTGCACAATTGATGTTTAAAAGCTTTTTTTGAAGTCAGAACAGACACCAGAATAAAACAGAAGCATTAGCTTGTTTTTCTGACCCTTTAATTATCGTATAAACATACACAATATCTCACTGATCAGGACCAACACGCCTGACAGATCCAGTGTCGGTTCTGAGACACATAATGTGACAAAAGCTCCTCGAGGATCAGCTGAGATCTGTTCTCTCTCCTTTCACTAATAACAGGATTAGATGGGCGGGGGTGGGGGGTCTGAAAGGGGGAGGAGTGAGAGAAAGACAGAGCAGCAGGTCCAAACAAAACAGACACAGATTAGAAAAGGAGGGGCTTGTAGGTGCTCTGAGATTTCAACTCCCTCGTGCATTGGGGGTTCCTGATGAGACTGACTAATTATAGCAATATTAGGGTTAAAAGGTGTAGGTGACAGAGCTAGAGGAAGACAGAGGAAATAAAAACCTATAAAGGATATTAAGACTCGCCAAAAAAAGAAACAGAAATAAGTATTAAAAACACAATGTCTTTAGAAACATTTATTATACTTGTGTGTCAAATCTCAACCTCATTTGTTGTTTCTAAAGAATTCTTGTTGTCTTTGAGAGAAAGATAGATCCTGATCCATCTCAATGCTATATTCAGCACTTTACATACAATACCCAGTCATAGTTTCACATGAAATACATAAACACTGCACTAAAAAATAAAGCAAAATATATACTTCAATTTACAGTCACCATAAGATAAAAGTGTTGTTTAGAGACTTTACATCTGTCATACCAAAAATGGCTTTAATGATATGGAGAGACATTGAGTAAAGAATAAAAACAGCTGTGGCTTTAGGAATTCTGGGAAAAAACGTTTTCCATATTTAAAAAAAGTTCAAGCAGATCCTTTGAGACGCTTTGTAAATACTGTTATCTGGAACAGTGAGGAGTGAGGTAGAGCCATCTGTATATATGTGCCGCTTGAGTATTCATATTTTGGAAATACAGTAATGGAGAGACCAGATTACTGAGAGACCAAAGAGAGCAATAAAAGAGAGAGAGAAACAGTGAAGAGAGTAAAACAGTGAAGAGAGTGAAACAGTGAAGAGAGTGAAACAGTGAAGAGAGAGAGAAACAGTGAAGAGAGAGAGAAACAGTGAAGGACAGCCGTCCATCTACACACCCCACAGAACTTGTTCCTTAAATTGTGTCCATCTATCAATCGTTTCCCAATACACATAGAAATATATAAACTGAACAAATAGTTTTGTGTCAGGTGGTTACTGAGCAGTATCTTCTAGACTGAAATTCAAACATTGAGTATAAAACACACACCTGCTGTTGTGTCAGTCAGCGAGGAACGCAGCAAACTCACACTTTAAAACTCTCACAGTTCACTCAGAATAGTCACTCAGTATAACCCTCAGTATCAGTTCTCAGGTTTCTGTTCTTTTAGTCACACTGTTTGCACAAACGGCTTCCATTGACCAAAACTATGAATGTATATAAATCTCAGACATGGTATTTTCTCAGAGAAAACACTTGTGTTTAGTGTTTGGTAGGAACAGGTGGACTCACCTGTCAATGATAACAGGATCGGACGGCGTCTCGTTGCGATTGCCGCAGCTCTTTCTCTCACAGCAGCGACTGTGTATGAAAATAGAGAACAGAATGATGAAGTTAAGATTTGTTCTTATATACAGTGTAACATCACTAAAACACTACAACAGGGAAGATCAGCAGTATGTCACATTGATTGTTAATGATCAAGCTGAACCCCAGCTTACCTACACACACACACACACACACACACAAAGCAGACAACTCACACATACAATCATGGGACCCTTCTGTCTATGCACAGCCCCCAACGCACCACCAGCATAACAAAAGTGCCCCCCACCCCTGACCATCTGCCTATATGCTTTCTATTTCCCCCTGCCCCACAATCCCTCCGTCAGACAGAGTCACTCCCCAGCTGTGTCGCCTGCCCTCTGCACCCCCTCGCCATCAGCTCTGTTATTAACCAGCTGTGAGCGCCCACTCGGGCATCTGCTGGCTACACAATGGGGGCAGAGCCTGTTCTACCCCCCCGTCCCTCCCTGATGCTGTCCCCAAGCCTGAGGTCACCGCACACCCCCTGTCCATTCTGTCTCCTGTGACACTTGCTGTCTCTCTTTCTCCCAGCCCAGCTGCTGTGTATTCCCTCACACATTAACTCACACTCATCCTGTACATCAAATCATTAGCTTATGATATTTAGCCTGAGGTCACAATACCCATAATTACCCATAATAGAGGTCAGAATACCCATAATTCCTTTTTGTGTGAGCGACAAGTGAGTGAGTTATCATTGCAGGTTTAGAGTGACACTGACTCTAGAGAGGAAGAGCTGTTAAAAGAGGAAGAAGCCTAAACAATGTCTGTGTAGAGATTAATGCATTCACACACGCTTGCAGCTCAATGGATCTGTGTGTGTTTTTACTCACCTGCACATGACCTCATGAGTCAGCAGAACACGACACATTTCAGGATTCTTGTTCTGTCCCTCGTATGATATGGGCTGAAACATCAGAACAAACACATTATACAGTAAAACTATGAGCATATTTCTTGTAGCTAGAAAGCCACTAGCTTTAGCAACAACAAAGAGTTTTACCTGTTTAGTGACAGAATCAATAAGACGAGCATACAGGTCTTGTTCCGTGCGGACGCCTGTCAACAAACACAAGAAACAAACTTTGTTGATATGATGCTTTTGGTTAAGTGAAGATACTAAACACACACTGCTGGTGTGTGAAATAGCAGGACACAGTGGGGTAGGATGATATCAAAAGATATGCACACAATATAACCACATTATTAACACTATTATTAGGACACATGTAAACATGGGCATACAGGTGTGTAAGCAGACAGAATGGATAAACATACCGTTACTGTAAAGAAGCTGGAGTTTATAGTGAGTGCCATTGTTGGTCTTTTCTCCTGTCTGCTCCTTAGAAAAACAGCCAAGACAAATACAGGATAGACAAATAATCTGATTATGCAAAATTACTGAAGTACAGTTCAAATCAGGAAAACATACATGATTTTACTTTAGGTACCAACAGATTTGAGATTTGAGAACATGTAATCAGAAATGATGATAAATGCAGATTTACAAGAGATGCAGAGGAATGCTGCAAAACTGTCACGGGGTGAGGGAGGGCTATATTACACCCCCTGTGTAATGATTGGCTGCATTACATGACTGTGCTCCTCCTGAACTTTGTTCAGCTTAATTAGGTTGTATCAGTACAAGCATGTTTTCAAGATGGAATAAAGAGGTTTCTGAACAACATGTTCTTTCAGATGAAATAAATCCATCTATGTGCTGTTTTTTTACCTCTCTAACTTGCCAGCTAACCGGCCTCCAAAGAGCCAAACAAAGAGTTATGAAAAATAGGAGACAGACAAAAAGGAGGAGTTAAGAGGGAGGTGAGGGAGTTTTTGACCTTCATCTACATATTAGATGGACATATGATGTCCTATCAATGTAAAACACACTGCCGAATATACCTTATCCTGCTCCACAAAGTCAACAAACGCGGTCCTCTCCACCTCCACCGGCTGTCCGTTCTGATCGTAGAGTGCCAGAACAAAATGGAAGAAGTTGGATTTCCTGAGGTTGGAGGGAGGCTGCTTTTCAAAGTGAGCGCGAGATAAAGTCACTCCACTGAAACAAATAAACCAAACAAACAATTCATTCATTTATTTACACATGCTCCACTAAATCCTAAATACATATATTACACATAATAATACAGAACTAGTACACACTTCCACATATGAAGCTCATAGAAATCTCTTCTTGTGTTCAGCTGTCACTGATTTGTTGCTTACACAAACTGCACAAGTTTAAACAACACTGCTTATTGTATTATTATATAGTTCTGTGATTTTACGTTAATGTAAATAAATAAGACATAAAAGTAATGGCAAATCATTATTGTGATCACTGTGAAACTGTTTTATAGATAGAATACAAACATCACTCTTACTGTTATGTTTTAATAATTCATTAATCCGCATATATTAATTTATCTTATTCAATTCGACAAAAGTTCAGGATTTGTTATAATGTTCTCACAACTAAATGACTAAACGTTTATTATGCCAGAAATATCAGACAGTCATCGTGTAAACAGACACATTTTTAAAGTACAATAGGCTATATACTATATATATATATATATATATATATATATATATATATATACATATACTATAGTACTATATTTGCTATACTTAAACCATTCAAATTGGGCTGCCAACAGAAAAAAACGTTTGTTGTTACGCTTGTAAAAATGTAATGCTGCTTTAATATATTTTATTCTATACTATAATAATAAATGTTTTAGTTCAGAAGACAGTCTGTTCGGCTGCTAATTTCTTACAAATTAGCAACAAACAAGAGAACCGTTTCAAAAGATCAATTTATACACAACTGATGCGATCCCATCTTAAAACTCTGAAGACAAACAGATTTGTGTTCGTTTTCCGATCAACAATATTTATAAGCACTCCAGTCTACTTTTTCACTATTTCAGGGGTTATTAATAATTGCGTATGCACTATAAAGCGGACATCAGCGCTCAGATGTGCAGTGAATGAAGAGGAATTAACAATGGTCTGAGTGACGGGCTCGGGGGTCTTCACATCAGATTATTAGTGAGTGAATCAGTGGCTGACACGCGGGTTGTGTTGTATTGTTTGGCTTTGTTTTGCCTCTTTCAATTGGCTCGTGACTCTGTCACCTCCAGCCGCTCAGCGCGGGTCAGCCGGCGAGATGAGCCTCGTGTCTGTATCTGAATCTCGGGTGTCACTTTACATCCACACCACCGAAAACTAAACGTGTCTTGCATGTGAAAAAATGGACAACGCGCACAACTAATGAATAATAGCAGTTTGCATGTATTTAGCCTAAATTCATCTGTTTTTTTATACGGTGACAAGTACTGTAGCACCTGTGTGTTAATTGACTCTGCTGGGGTTTGTTTCATAGAATATTCTCATTACTCGCACTACACGTATACTATACAAGAATAAAGTTAGTACCTCTGTGCCGCTATGTTTGCGTCAACAACACCGACATTTCGCACCCAGGAGCGAACTGGATCCATCTCTTCAAAAGTTCCGGTTTCGATCCAGTGACGTTTCTGTCCGAGTAATCTTTTAATATTTACAACAATATCCAAATGATCCGGTAACCTCCCCCAGACAGAAGGACTACGACAAACAATCAAAGTTTCTGATAATCACTCCTGATATTTAGAAACAGCAGAATATCCGCAGTGTGCTGTGACGCTCTCCGTACTTCTGTTATAAGTTGTCTGAGAACCGGCTTTCCTGGCGAGGATTTGTCCCGTTTCCACAAGCATGCATTGCGCTCAGTCCCGCTCACCTGTTCTGCTGTAGCGACATTTAAATCCCAAACAGCATTTCTCTCTGCAGATGTACTTCTGCAAATACACCCGCTCACGACTGAAAGTCACACACGGTACAGATCCACAAGAGGACGTGATGATGCGGTGAGAGTCTGCAGGACCTGCGCTATAAATGAGCTGAACTGGCCGAGCTGGAGAAAGAGGAGGAGCAACCCGCGTTTGGATCATCAGACAGGAGTTGTAGCTGATCCTTCACGTTTGATTATAGATTTCCCACACGCTTCTTCGTGGCATTAAAATAAACAACTGACGTGTATTGTCTTCGGCACAATTGTTTTAATGTATGTTGAAAACATGAGCGGAAACGTCATCTAAAAGTGAAAGAGGACAATAAACATTTCTCAAGAGCAGTTTTTGAAGAGGACACAAATAATACAGGCATAACTGTACCTGTAAAATATATGTGCATTATAGTTATTCAAATATGAGTTATAGGTTCACCACGTGGTCATTTTATAATGATTGAATCATCTTGTGTCCTTGCGCAAACCCACTGATGCCACTTAACATCATACTGAGCAAAACTCAACACAACATCTACAATATTAGACAATATCAGTTCACACAGGCTCGTCACTGTGTTGCTGTAGCGAGTGACTTACTGTCATCAAGCTACAGTATTAAACAAACATTATTTATATATATATTTAATATATATATTTATATATAACATTATTTATAATCAGTAACACCGCGGACTGATGGAAAAATATATCGGCTATCAGCATTATTTGTCATGACTCGACATTATCTGTGTTAAAGTGAAAACAATGACGTCACTGATGTTTAAATAAAATGCTCGTGACAGACACATACTGGAGTTAAACACAAAATATTTATAAACTTAAAATTGTTTGCGTTTGTATTGCTTTACTATTTACACAATTATTTTAAGTATATATCATTATGTTATCATTAAATTATATTTAATTGTATTTTTAGGGAGGCACCCTCAGATGGGGTGGGTCCTGACCCCCCCTGCGATTTCCGTCTATGGTTTAAAGTAGACGAAACAGTTCCAGTTATGAATTATTGCTGTATGCTAAATATATTATTATTACACATATATTATTACACACACACACACATATATACATATATATTATTGATGCTAAATATACTCTTGGTTGTATGTCAATAAACGCATCAATAACAAAGAAAACGAATCTGCAGTGAGATTATCTCTGCGGGCAGAGAAGCAGCAGACGGACAGATTTTAGACCGTTTCCTCTCTCGTTCGGCGCATGCTCTGTGAGAACAATCTTTCCCATCTTTTCTTGCTACTGGAGGGGTCATTGTCTGTGCGTGGGGCTCAAATAACTAAACAATGAGTGAGAGCCCCCGCACACACACACCGCCACCCGGCTTATAGCAACCATCTGCCAGCACGCCCGGAGTCAGCTGGTCACGCTATTATATGACCTGTTGCGGAATCCACGCACACTCTCTGTTATCTGAAGCACCAGCCGCAACGATACAGAACTTGCGCGCTGATCGAGTATATTATTTGCGTGACTTTTGTAATTCACCAGGCGACCGGCATTAACCGAAAGCAGCTATAAGAGCAGAGAGCTAAATCATTTTAACTATTGCGTGCATACTGAACTTCTCGCGTTACATCAGTTAAATCATAAATAATAACGTGTATATTTTCAGCATCAGTTGAAACACTTGAGCAACTATCAATAGTTAAAACTGATTGTTCTCGGTTTGCGACAACAGACCGTCTCAATAAACCTCAGTATTTATCTCCAAATATTATCCAGTCATTGGTCAGCTACAAAATGCATAAAAGTTTATTTTGGCTTTAGCAACTTTGATTTAACAACCAAGCTTAAACCCACCGATTTTTTTTAATTTAACTCTTAAATACTCATTTCAATTTTTGTGTGCCGTTTTGGTCATTCAGCAGACGTAATATCTCACACAAACCATTTTTTCGGTTTTTAAATAATATTATTCGTCTACATTTAAAGTAGCTGCAATACAATATGTAAAATATTGTAGATATGCTGCATGTCACTTTCGGAATAACGGTGTGCATTCTGTGTGTGTGTGCAGTTAAAGTTTTTACAAATAAAGGTACATCACCTGTTTGAGAAAATGCAATAAAATATTGACGCGACAGAAAACGATGTTCGTGCTTTTATTCAGATTTGCGTTTTCTTTTCTCAGGGTATAGTGCGATGTTAATGTTATTTAATATTCCATTAAGAATTAAACGAATTAATTTTCCACCATTAGTTAAAACTCACAAGGTCAAACTTAATGTTATGAAAAATGTAATTGTTTTAACATCTATGCTTTCTACCTATATACATAGAAATAAATAAATTAGCGATGAACGTTAAATAAACAAGAACAGACAATTTATAGAATGAATCTTTCTTTGGTTATTTTGATAAATGTCCTCTGAAGGTTAAGTTTGTGAAATGCACTGCACTGATTTCAAACAAACATGGACAACATTTATCGAAATAAAAGTAACAGCTGCGGTAACTGCCAGAACACGCTGGTGTGGACGAAGAGCGTGTTGAAACGAAAACCGTTTTCATGTGTATCCGGATTAGTGTAAACGCAGCCCGTGTCAGTTTACTGTATGTGCGATATATAACGGGCGACGCGTCCGTTCGCACTGTCAGGTTTAGTTTATAATAGTTTTGTTCTCAACTCTAATAAGTGACTGGATGATAATTTTTTTTAATGACTTTCTAGGTTAGTTAGGTGAGTATTGCTCTTATCGTTGCCACTGTTTTTAAACACAGGTTACAGTCTGACCAGACAGATTCCATATGATGTTTATAACGTTATGAAAACAACAAAATATACAGAAACTACAGAAGAATTTTCAGAGACTTTTCCAAGACTTAAAGAATAACTTTAAAATTACCAGACTGTGCAAGCCTTGATATATATATATATATATATTACAGTAACGTTACAGTATTGCAGTTTAATGTAATGAAATTACAGTTAACAGTCAATATAACAATGTACAAACAATGCATAATTTTTACATTCTTCTTTTGTTATAATTCGGAAGAGTGTCATTGGAAATCAAAGAGTAATAAAGTTAAAAATAAAGGTTCTTAAACGGTTCTTTACAGCTATGCCACAGAAGAACCACTCAGGCTCTTAGAACCAGTTCTTTCTTACCTTTTTTTTTCTAAAGAACCATATTCCACAGTAAAAAAAACCTTTTGTGAAACAGAAAGGTTCTACGGATGTTAGAGGTTCTTCATGAAACCATACAGCCAAAAACATTTCTTTTATGGCAGCGTGAAGCACTTTTTAAAGATTTCCAACTTTGGAAGGGTTGTGCAGGAGGAATCTCTCAAATGATTTATGCTGAATGGGCACCTGGTCTGTTGACGAGAAACGTGACAGTTTCTGCTTGTGATCTGTGAGCAATGAAACACAAGAACGCTAGAAGGATTCAGCTGGTCTTCTCATCCGCTTTGATGGAGGAATATCTTGCCACTCTTCACTGAGAAGTAGCAAGAAGGAGGTGCAATTGTAATACTGCACCCCAGAAATGAGGAGGGTGTTAAACTGTGGTACACACAGCACCCCCAGCTGTAGCTCTGAAAATAACACTAAACACACACCGTTTATTTAGCATTTCAGTCTATGTGAGGCATTGTGAGCTTTGATCATGTGACCTGAAATGTGTGTGTCAGATGACCCCTCCCTCCTCATACATCAGGGCACAAGCTGTAATCTTTCAATAAATCAGAACATGTGTAAATAGAAGGGAATGAGTAATCTGCCTCAGCTGAAGGAATTGGTAAGATTCTGGTATTATTAAGACAAAGAAGACACAGTTACAAAATACAATTTAATAACAAAATGTACAAAAACAAACAACAACTAATAAATGGTACCAAAATTTAAAGGGATAGCAAAGACGGATAATAAAATATAGTGCAAGGGATGAAACATGCAAATGACTGAGCTGGATGCAGAATTTGTTCTCATGAGAAGATTACCTGCTGTGCCATATAACTAAAAACACAGGACCTGAGACATTTCTTCCACTTCCAAAAGCACAAAAATACCAGTGCAGATATAAATACAATCTGACTCGTGTATTAAAGCTGAATGATCCACAGAATGAGGGACACTTCAACATGTCATCTGATAGTTCTGTTATTTATGAAGAGCTGCTGCAGGCATGCATGTTTTATTCAGTGTTTAAACGTGTTGCAAAGATGGCCATTAAGTGCAAAAATTTCAAACACCTTTAAACTGGGAAAATTGACAGAAAAATGAAAATTCTGTCATGATTTAGACATTTACTCACCCTTTCTTTTTGCTAAACACAAAGTTTGACAAATGTTTGTATCAAAACCGTTTTGGAGCACCATTGACTTCCATTGTATAGCACGTCTTAACTTTAATCTGTTTCCAGAATGTTTCTGGTCTGTTACTAGAACATTTTTATACACTGAAAAGACAAAAGAATCTGTTCAATTGATTCATGCAGTTACATCTTTTCAAAATTCAAACATGAATGTTTTTTAAACATTTTTTTCAAACAATCAAACATAACTATTTACTCTCTTCATACACACTGCGCAGTAATCAGATGTTTTCAGCTTTGGCTCTTTCATGTCCCAGTACAGACCATTGTTCAGACTTCAGTGATGCTGTTGTATATTAACGTCTAGTCTTGCAAAACTGAAATGATGAATTTACCGGGAGGACACGACGCGACTCTGCGGTCCAGCATTGAAATGAACACATCCTGAGAACTGCAGCCGGCGCCTGTTCGCTTGATGTCCACTGTTGAGATCCACAGCTCATCTCTGTAGTGTGTGCTTTACTGTATTTACTCTATTCGCCATGTTTATTTAGAGTAGTGACCAGTGCGGTAAATGTCAGGTAAAAGTTTGACTCTAGTGCCACCTGGTGCTGTAATGATATTTTCACATATAGCGGAACATGCGTGGGTTTTGCACGGGTCATTTAATTGCACGAGTACAATATTGAGAACTATCTTGTCCTGTCAAGAAAAATGATCTGGCCAGAGATACATAATGAATTGTAAAAGAAGTCACACCGGATCACCAAGCATTGTGTAATGGTCAACCTGTCTTTGATTATATTTATTATATTTCCTGTTTAGCACAAAATAAGCACATATTTCCGTTCAATATCTTCCTCTGGATTAAAGGATGTAGTTTCCTGTGGTACACACCCATACATGCTCACAACAAAACATGTCTGAGTAAACCTGTAGATTTGAGCACTGGGATTACGGGAATTTAGTGAATTTTATTTGAAGATTATTTTGCGGTGGAGATTATGATTCATGGAGATCAGTGTCCAGCAGGTTTTAGGAGACCTGAGAGGGCTGCAGTCTCCTCTCTGTTTCCTCCATAATTACTTTGAAAGTAATATACTGTTCAGATATTCAACTGTAATCTAAGCCCCATAATCTGATAAAACATGAGAACTGAGGGCTTTCATGTATTTATTTTTTATCTTGTATTATTGTTTACCATTGTTTTCGATTGTATTCTTTATTCCCTTGTTTTGAAGATGGAAAAAAATATATATATTCATATTAAAGTTGTTTGTGGATTTTAGTTTTATTTCTGTTTCATGTACAAATATTTATAAAACACAAATTTTCTTTTGTTGAATTAATTTTCATACTACATTGATTTTTACAATAATGTTTTATTCTAATGTTTGACATTTTGTAAAATGTTATTCTTGAATTTTATTCATGAAAACAGATGCTTATACAGTACATATAAAAACAAGTATTGCTGGGTTTGAGGAACAAATGCATAAATAATATGTAAATGAAGAGTAATAGCTTTATTTTGTGATAGGTGTGTGTAAATAAACAGCACTGCACAGCACGTGTATATTCTCATTCTGAGATGAGGGAACACAAAGAGAATTTTTACTAAGAACATAATCATATAGATTTGTTCTAGATTCTAGAGTTCTAGAGAGATTCTAGAAAATATAAACACAACACGGTCTTCTAATTTTTGCTTGTATTTTTACTGCATTTGCATTATTAATGAGAAAAACAATCATTTGTTGTTGTTGTGTTACGTGTTACCAGAACAGAGACAAACGTTTTCTAAAGTGTTGAAACTTCTCCTAATGTAGGAGAATCCAAAACTCTTCACATTAACAATTCTCAAAATAGTCGGAGAAAACGTTTGCTGCATGAGCGTTAGAAATAAGAGTGCATATAACTTACAATACTGTTTGTAAATGAAGTGCTAGTACAATGTCTAGCGCTGTCAGCAGCCGTGCAGATTGGTGACTACAGCTGCGCTGTATATGAGTTCAGAGATATCTCCCAGTGAGGTGTGAGGGTAGTGCATCAGAGCCTGACTCTGCTGTTGTTGAGCTCCCTCCAAACCTCCTTGATGTGGAGGAGCCACCTGATCCACAGAAGCACAAATGGACTGATTAGAACTACAGTGGGATTTGAACGGATGCCCGGTGAACCCTTCAGGATGTGCAGTAAAGCAGTTGATCTGCCAGAGACAGTTTGACTGATTCTGGAATGAATACTGAGCAGAGTTGTCTGAAGAGCTACCAGAGAAAGATGAAGAT
>JAZGTJ010009301.1:0-19575 GCA_036877575.1 Botia almorhae
AACTGATCTGATTGGCTCTCATGTTTTTTCAGAGGGATGACACCAGCCTATCAGAGGGCAGCACAGTTGACCTTAGAAAACCTGGCGAGGAGGAAGATGAATATTCTGAGATGGCGGAGGAGGCGATGGACCCAGAGAACTGCTTCCCTGATGGTGGGTTACCCCCAAACCACATTCTCTGCATTGAGAAACAGATTTACCTGATGAGGTATAAATCTTTCCAGACACACTCACCATGAGCTCAGAGTGTCTTCAGTGATGATAGATGTCACAAGCCAGTGTGATTTCATCTTCATTTCAAAAAAATAAATCATGTTTAATTACTGAATTCCCAGTGAGAAACTTCCCCAGCCATAACCCTGAAGAGAGATCCACCTATCTCACACACACTCTCTCTCTCTCTCTCACACACACACACACACACACACTCTCTCTCTCTCTCTCTCACACACCCACACACATTAGGTTTCTGTGCTTTGTTGGCATTTTCAATAGACATAATGACTTTTATACTGTACAAACTGTACATTCTATCCCCTAACCTTCACCCTACCCCTAAACTTCACTCTCACAGAAACCTTTTGACAATTTTACATTTAAAATAAGCATCATTTGTTTAATAATCAGTTTCTCCTGGGGGGCCACTGTCTTTCTAAACAAACACACACAATATATATTTATGTGTATTTATGTCAAGAACTATACATTATGTACCATTATGAAATAATATACCATGGTTTATGAACTTAATACATCATTTGCAGTTGTTTCATGGAAAGCTTTTTTGGTTCAGATTCGGTACAGAACGGTTTTCTGATTGTAACTTTCGTTTGTGGCTCTGGAATCTTTATTGAAGAATTTTCTGTGGTGAGACGGAATGTAAAAAGCACTTCCTGTCGGCCTGTATCAGTCCATTCTGAAACGCAGGTGATTTTATATAAAACATTAAACAATTAAGTGACATTTAAAAGGGCAGTGGGGCATTAAATTGAATGTCCTGTGTCAGCAAAGATTTGAAAAGGTCTGTCAGAGGAGAAATGGTGCTGTGTTAATGTGATGGACTGACTCTCCATTTTTAATTCTGTAAAATGCATCGACTCTCCGATCCATTCGACAGTGTCCTAACATCACGCTCCCTAGAAAGACGTCTGTTGAGATGATGCTTGATGGGAAGCACTCTGAAGTGCGATCGACACATTATGTAACAGTTGAATTGGTTCTTTCCTCATTGATCCTGCTGATACATCACTTTAAACCTGACCGAGCTAGTTAGCTGGTCTCCCAGCCTGGTCAAGCTGGTTATACTGATCTGTGTTGATGGGCTTTGGAGGGGCGTTGTGCTGGAGAGAGAGCGAGTCACTTTACTGCCAGAAAATGGCGGAAAACAATCAGATTGCTTCTCACGACAGCTCATGAACTGAAGTCTTCTTTAAGAAGTGAATGATTTGTGACAAATGGGCTGTCATGTATTTCCTCTGATAATTCCCCCACCGCAGTGTTGAGGAATGACAGCGGCTGAAGCGAGACAGAGATTCTCACCTGTAAATGGAATCTCTTTAACATGACAATTGAATCCGTCAACAGTTTTCTGAGGAAAAGTGAAAAGGGCAAAATCACAAGATTTAAAGAGATATACTGTACGCTGAACTTTTCTGTGGCTCTGTTGTGCTCAGTTTTTAGCTTGATCTCCGCTGCAGAGCAGAGCGAAGTTTTTTACTGTACTTGTTGTAGTGTTTAGTGTGAGATGAAAAGGAAATCTTTTCCTAATCATTTCTGGGAAATAAAATGATAAATGTTGGACTAATTAGCCCGCGGCATTCATTGTCCAATAGCTGTTAATAAACCGATTGAAAACTGATGTGACATTTACGGAGTATTTTTTACACTTTGGAAAAAGGCAAAGTTATGGATTGCGGCTTTAAGCGCGGCTGTCCTGCACGCACGCGTTTCCTGAGAATGAAGTCACCAGGAACTCGCAGACTCTGCACCTTTTTGATTTCACTTTGATGCTGTTAATTGGCTGGTAAATGGTGATGCCCGGGTGCTAAAATGTCTGAGGTTGCCAATGGAAAGCCAGAGTATCAGTACAAATTGAGTTGAGAGAACCCTGTTACTATAACTCTGTTATTACGTTTACAGGCAATAAGTTAATTTAGCAGAGATCAGATGGCAGTAATGGAGACTCTTTGACGACCAGGAGACGCTGAAATGGGATTTTGTGGCAGGGACTTATTGTTACAGACTGCCGGCTTTCAAAGCAGCGCTGATGCTGGCCGGGATTATGTCACATGAAAGCAGAGAGACTGAGAGATTAGCAGAGACCCTAAACTTCAGCGCAAGGGCTGTGTAGAAGAGAAACGCTGAGTAAAATGTTTATTTTGACTTCACTGTGTCTGCGTTCATGATCTTCTGAAGTGTTTTTAAGCTCTTTGAGGTCTTTTGAATGTTTTTAAAGGTTTGTCTGAAGTGAAGTGAAGTTGAAGCTTCTCAACATGAAGAAGTCGTTGTTTCACTCTGAATTCCTGTGTGTTAATAAAGCAATTCAAATCATTTAGGAAATAAGTGTAATCCAAAAGACTGTAGAAATACAGTAAAAAAAAATACTTGATTACAATTTGAATTTGATGATTTAATTTGAAGTGAAATTAATATTTTTTATGACCCTGATATTGCAGTGAAGGCAAACAGCCTCAAAACGCTGAAGTTCTTGGAAAAAGATTTTTAATTAGTATAGTTTTGCATGTTTAGATTAAAGCAATTTAAATATGTTGATGGTCGTACCACTTGAATTTGCACTTGAACTAAAAAGGTTTGTTAAAATGGTATAAAAGCTTTTCAGAAGCATTTTAAACCAACATGAGTGTAAAATCACTCTGTGTGTGAAACTCAAATGCTTGTTGCTTGTCTTTCAGTGTGTGTGCGTCGCTTTAAGTGCTGTGACATCAACACATCAGAGGGTTTGGGTCGAGCCTGGTGGCGTCTGAGGAAGACTTGTTATCAGATCGTGGAGCACAGCTGGTTTGAGACCTTCATCATCTTCATGATCCTCCTCAGCAGTGGAGCTCTGGTGAGATCTTACAGTTCAGTCATGATGTTAGAAATATAAGAGCGGTCTAAACTGTTGCGTGATGATGGTGATAGAAAATGATGAGGTGAATAAATGATGACAGAATGTTCCAGAAACATGTTTTGTTGTGCTGCTTAAAAAGTCTCTTCACATCCTGATAGCAATCACTAAATAAAGTGCTCTAAATATATTTATATAAATAAGTATCTTCTGTGGAGGGTGCAGGATCATAAAATGTTCGTCCAATCATTGCTTTCGGTCCGAATGTAATGATAGGATGTTCTACTTGTCTGTTAAACGGTGTATTTTCATACCTCCACACACTCTCTTGAGATGACTCTTCTGTCATCAGTGTGTTCATGTGCTGGAGGAGGCGTGGCTTTGGAGAACACTCTGAAGGGAGGGCAAGATCTTATTCTTTTAAAGCATGCCTGCTATTGCTGGCCTCTCTGAAACAGCCTACCTTTAATTTGTCCCTTTAGCTTTAATCTGTAGGTTTTTGTACTCCGAATAGTCGTGATATTGAACATTTTATTTCTACTGAAGTGAGCAGAGATATTTTCAGGTGCTGCAGCAGATACTCTGTCTGGATGAGTTACTCTGAGAGAAATGGCCAGTAATCTTGTTCTTCAGTTCCTCTGCTTGCTTCAGTGAGCCAGCAGTGCCTTTATCCACACTGACCTTAAACAAAGCAAAGAAACTGACCCCAGAACAGTGTGCAGGGGCAGAAAGTGGCAGCACATATCCTGGTGTCGATGGCCTGAGGCAGCTGATGGCCTGCTGCTCGGGCGACTCAACGCTGCTGTCACAGACGCCCAGCTGTCCGCTGACACTAATCTACATCAACACGTGTCACGAGTCATTAGCCCTCTGCTGTGAGATCATCATCTTCAGTCATCTTACAGTCTCTCTTTATTACTGAATTAACTGCCTTTGGGATTGGTCGCCAGATACTTTATTTTTTACATTTCCTGGGAATTCAGTATCATAAAATTTACTGTCAGCATAACTTTTTTGGTTATAGCTGCAATCCGTAACTTTTGTCTCTCTATCGCCATCTCTGAAACAAAATGACTGATTTGACTAATCTGTTATGTACTTGCTTAGTAACTGATTTTTGTTCATTTTCCGCCCCAAAAAAGTGTAGAACTGCAAACAGTTCTTACAGCAGTTATTTACCATTTAAACTTGTCATTCATGTTAAGAAAATAACTCCACAAGTAACCTGCAGTTTATGTTTCAAACAGAGATGGCAGTAGAGAGACAAATGTTACAGATTGCATCTTTAACTTTCCGAATGTCTTACATATGATCTTATCTGATTATATTTATTGGTTAATAGGACGTTAGGTAATGTTCAGACAGTCATCAGTTGTGTAATGTTTTATAGAGGGACTGCTGATGTCAGCTGAAAAGATGTCTTTCAGACAGAAAGCTAAGTTAATAGGCTAATCTATAAAGATTATAAGGACAAACATTCATTTTCTTGACAATAATGTGCCCAAAGAATCATTCACAATAAGACCAGGGCCATGTTACGAAAATAAGATTGTGATTTCATGTGGATTTGAAGTGTCACCTCTTCTGTCTTTGTGAGAATATGCACAGAAAACAGTAAATGCCAGAGCAAAAATTGTCTCCCTGCTGAAAATATTACATAACACTGTTCATTTCCTTAAAGATCAGAGACCTGCATGCAGTGCAGAAATATGTGACTCACAGAGAGGGGCTAATGTCAGTGCCCGGGTGCCAGGTGTGTGCCCGCCCGCCTGGTATTTTAATGCCATTTACCAGCAGTTTCAGACAACATCTGCTCTTTCAGATGTGCTCTTGAATGATTACACACGAAAACATGAAGTTAGCAGAAAACGAGAAACTGCACAGTCTGCAGAAACCGGTCGAACATCCGCTGGACGCAGATGTCGTCTGGATGCTTGTGTGTTGAACGTGTGTTGCAGACACACGCTCGGAATGCTTCATGAAGAACAACATTTTAATTCTGTCATCACTTATTCACACTCGTGTCCTTACAAAACCTGTGTGACTTCATTTCTGCTGTGGAGCTTCTGTGTTCATGATGTATAAGCAGTTCTGCGTAGGGGTCGAGACTCTTGAGCTCCAAAAACAAATAGAAAAGTGCCAATAAAAGATGATGAATTCTGCTGTGAAGCAGAATGAATGTGAAATAAAGATCTCTTTAAAAGAATAAAACTCAGAGATACAGCCTCTGAAACACTGACATTAGTCTCAAACTCAGAGATACAGCCTCTAAAAACACTGACATTAGTCTCAAACTCAGAGATACAGCCTCTGAAACACTGACATTAGTCTTAAACTCAGAGATACAGCCTCAGAAACACTGACATTAGTCTCAAATTCAGAGATACAGCCTCTAAAACACTGACATTAGTCTCAAACTCAGAGATACAGCCTCAGAAACACTGACATTAGTCTCAAACTCAGAGATACAGCCTCTGAAACACTGACATTAGTCTCAAACTCAGAGATACAGCCTCTAAAACACTGACATTAATCTCAAACTCAGAGATACAGCCTCTGAAACACTGACATTAGTCTTAAACTCAGAGATACAGCCTCTAAAACACTGACATTAGTCTCAAACTCAGAGATACAGCCTCTGAAACACTGACATTAGTCTCAAACTCACAGATACAGCCTCTGAAACACTGACATTAGTCTCAAACTCAGAGATACAGCCTCTGAAACACTGACATTAGTCTAAAAGGTTTTTTATACTTTAGACCTTAAGGTATATGTTAGTACACTTTAAGATTCTACCTCAGGGACGAGATAAAGATACACATTTTGAGCATTATTCCTGACACTTTCTCAGAAGACACGAGATCCTCTTTCACAAGCCGATTGAACTCTGCATCTGTTCATGTGTGTGGGTTGTTAATATTGTTTGTTTTTCTGCTGAAAGGCGTTTGAAGACATTTACATTGAACAGAGGAAAGTCGTGAAAGTGGTGCTTGAATACGCAGACAAAATCTTCACCTACATCTTCATCCTGGAGATGAGCTTGAAGTGGATCGCGTACGGCTTTAGGAAATACTTCACCAACTACTGGTGCTGGCTGGACTTTCTTATCGTAGATGTAAGTACATCAGTTTCACTTTTACAATGTATGATTACAAAATACAGAACATATGTAATGTATTATTAAATATTCAATCTCAAGAGCTCAAGTTTAAATGATATAATAAAAGGCATGATATAAGGAAATTATATAATGAGAGACATGATATAATGGAATGATATAATAAAAGACATGATATAATGGAATGATATAATAAGAGACATTTTGAACACATGATTGATGTTTTCTATTCGTCGTGGTAATGTTGTTTTGCTGTTGTTTGATCAGCTTGTCATCTTCGGCTGAATATTTCAGACCATTCAAACTGAGACCCTGTTCCCAAACTTCACATGCTCTAATAATCTTCTTTAGTTCCTGTATTCCTTTAGCAAACTGATGTTAGTAACAGGGAACACAAACTAATATAATCTATAGTTGAATGAACAGTAAGTTACTGTAAATAAGTATCTACCAAGTGCATACATGTTAATGCTAATAAGTGTACATGTTAATTAGCTCAAGAGCTCAATAACTCAATAATTCAATAACTCAGTTGGATTATGGTGTAGTTCAGTAGCACACAATGAAGTGTCTCTACTGTACTGTGATTTATAAAAACTGATTTCAATGACATTCACAACAACCGAATGAAACCTAGAATCTAAAACTATAAAGTAACCACATGAATCTTTGTCTTTCTGCAGTGTATGAAAGCATCTGTCAAGGGTTCTAAACTCATATTTTGTTTACTGGACAAACGTCCGCACACAAAGTAGTTTGTGAAAGCCCTCAAGGCCAGTCTTGTGTACAGGCAATAAAACGTCTTACTGTGGGTTAGATTTCCAACAGGGAAGATGAATTCTGTCTTCAGTCAGTATTTACAAAAAAACAAGTATGCTAAAAAAATATTGAATAAAAAATTAAACAAATAGCTTTTTAATTCTTTTAATTTTAGTTTAAAAAATAGATAATGTTTCTCAGTGCCTTAACCGAGTCTTTAGGTGTGTGTAACTAAAGCCACTGTAATATAATTCAAACAGGTTTCAGTGTTCGGACTGGTGGCACGTTCGGTCAATTATGATCAAATGGGCACCATGCGGGTTCTAAGGACGCTGCGGGCACTCCGGCCTCTTCGAGCTGTGTCTCGCTTTGCTGGGATAAGGGTAAGACCCGCTCCGACCTGGGCCCGTCACTGCTGGTGTCTTTTAAGTTCACTCAATAGACAGGACAAAGGTGCCCTCTAAACAACCCTTCCGTTCCTCACCAGGTCAAGGAGAAGGGCTAAAACCCAGTCCACGTCGTTTAAACCAAAACCCTCACCACTAACACAAGTTAACTGTTCTACAGGATCCAGAACCAGAACGGACCTCTGAAACCGGTTCTCCAAGAATAAATCACAGTTCATTCTTGTTTTTGTCTCTTAGCAAAGAACGGGCTGAAGCTGTTGCCTGAAGCATTTCCTTCTGCAGGTTTTGATGGAGCTTGTGTCTGTTGTTTTATTGGTCTCCTAACACTGCGTTTCTATCTTCTCTTTCTCCCGGGCTTTGTGTCATTCATAGGTGTCACTTGTAAGTCTGGTAGCAAACACACTCGGCTACTCCGACTTTGCTGCCATCAAATCACTGCGCACACTCAGAGCCCTCAGACCACTGAGAGCATTGTCCCGATTTGAAGGCATGAGGGTAAGACATACCTCTCTCTCTCTCTCTCTGCCTCCCTCTCTTTGTCTCTCTCTCATCTGTAAATCCTCCATTTGTGAGGAACTTCTCAATTTTTGTACAGAAAACAGCCTCATCATTTGGTGCTTTAAAAAGCTTCATTTCCTTTACGCAACATATAATTTCTTGAATATAATTTCTGAAATATCACCTGGACATGAGAAATATCGCCATGGCTTTGTTTGTTTGTTGTTACTCTAAACTGTGAATAATTACATTAACCCATAACTAAAAACATTCCTCTGGTGCAAAAGTCTTTTTTTACAGTATTTGCGGCTGTTGTAATTGTGGCTTCAAACTCTTCATGTTCTCTCTGCTCTTTTACATTTAATCAGATATAATCCATTTCATCTCTGTGCACACTGATTCAGAAGTGACTCGCTTCATTTATTGCTGGAGAAATAACAGAGGAAACTGAAACCTCTTTCCAGTATTAGACAATCTGTCTGTGAGATGAAGCTGTCGTATAGTTCATCAGATATCATAATTAAAACAATAAACAATGCTAAATACATCTAGAAGTGTTTCGATTTGAATATTAACATAAAATTAAGTGATAGAAATATATCATTTGCCATTAAAACAGCTATGATTAATGTATATGTCTTTATAATGGACAGCAACAGGAAGGCCAGTGTTTGTTTTTAGTGTTAAATTTTCAGTGTTATTTTCTTCCACCACTTTTTCTCGCACTTCTCGTATTTCTGTTTTCATTCGGTGACAGTATTACAGGGAATTACCGTGATGGATGTGTACAGTAGTGTTGTTTGTTGTCGTCCAGGCCCTGCGGTAGATTATTAAACAGTCTGTATGAGGGAGAAACTGCTAAATGATGAAGCTTGTTTCTGTCCACTGGAAACACCATCAGTATTCTAGATAATTGAATGTCAAAAAAGGCTTTTTAGCATGTGGAAACCAGCGGCGCCCCATCGCCTGCACTCTCTTCATCACTCACCCGCTCCTCTTCCTCTCTTACAACACAACACAACACATTCTGCTTTTCAGTATTAATGTCACGCACGTCACGTTTATTCATACAGCATATTTCATACACTATGGTAATATGAAGTGCTTTACACAGGCATCATTTATAATGACACAATTCAAGTTTACCAATGCATAAACACTGGTAACGTTTTATAATCTGGTTGTATTCGTTATATGCAGGTATTAATACAGGTTAATCATTAATACAGGACTTGTGAACTAACGCCGCATAATTATGTACATTTATAAAGCCCAATGCACAATGATTTACCTAATGTTGGACCATAAACTAATATTTACATGTACAACCTCAATGTAAAGCGTTACCGCGGCATTATAATACGCCCCTGATTTGTGATGTTCATATTTTCATCATGTCGTGTGCTCATGTAATTTGATAGTGTCGTTTTGCTGCGGGTCTGCAGTTCTGTCAGCAGCGCTGGGAGAGCACATTGAATCGCAGTCGTTTAGATTTGCACGCTCGGTGAAAATGAGTCCGCAGTCAATCTGGCAGCTCACATTAGACGTCACGGCGCTGTCAGACTCGAGACCCGCGGGCGCAGAATGTGCTGCGTCATACAAAGGGGCGCGGCCCCTGAGAACGTTTCTCAAAAAGCGTTCAGTGCGCAAATCTCACGAAATTTGGCCAGACTGCAAATGAAAAGACGAAATGTGTTTTTAAATGAGGCCTATCTGTATGAGGGCGATGGCTTGCATTATTATTGACGTTAATAATAATAATTATAATTATTATTATTAACAATAATAAATATTATTCGTAATAATAAATGGCAATAATTATTGTAATTGACAAAAACTTGTGACGAGTTTCGTGAGATTCGCTGTCATTATGGCATATATGTACTTCTGTCATGGCTTGTATCAAATAGAGATTAGCATTAAATCAGCGTTTTTTAATAATGTCCATGTTTTATGAATGGCTGTCGGTGACATTCAAACCGCTTTGCCCCTCAATATATGTTATCATGAGTTTTATACTTTTGATGCGTAAATGCCAGTCGCCAAAGGCCATTCATAAATCATGATCAACACTCCCTGACAGCAGTTTGTTTATGGTCTCCAGTATCTGGAGTCAGAAACCAGCGCTGCTTGGTAACGCTCGAGCGAATGTCACGGCGCTGACAGGTGATGTGTTTCCTTGGTAACCAGGTGGTGGTGAACGCGCTGATCGGCGCCATACCGTCCATCATGAACGTGCTGCTGGTCTGCCTGATCTTCTGGCTCATCTTCAGCATCATGGGCGTCAACCTGTTCGCCGGCAAGTTCGGGCGCTGTGTCAACCGCACGGGCTTCATCTACAACACCTCGGACATCAACAACAAGACGGAGTGTCTGGCCATGAACAGCACGCAGTACTACTGGACCAAAGTGAAGGTCAACTTCGACAACGTGGGCGCCGGATACCTCGCGCTGCTTCAAGTGGTGAGGGAGACTTTTGCCTCGCTCTGAAACTTCTCCTCTGCGCTGGGTGTTCTGCCCGCCGCTGTCTGTCCGAGGGTGCGAATCCATCAGCGAGTCACCGCGGCTTTATTTTTAGCCCCGCCAGGGCCATTACACAGAACTTTGTGCTCAGCGAGAGCGTGTGCACTTCATTCTTCCTTTTAACTTAGTTGGTGCCGTTACCTAGCAACAAGTCACTTAGCTCCCCTCCATCACTTTCTTCTGACTTCGGCCAATACAAACCTTTCATTTGCATCTAGAAATAGTCGCCTTCAGCCGTTCACAAAGGCCTGTAATTACCGGTAACCAAAGCAAAAGGACCGACCGACTCTCATTCACTCACACATCCGTCATTCACCGCCTGTGTGCGGCGTCAGTATGAGCGGAGCACACGAGCCTTCACTGCAGAAACAAAATATCCGACCACTGATTCCAGTAAAAATACAGTATTTTGTCTAATAATTTACTGTTGTAATCTTTTACAACAGTAAAATCTTAGAAAATCTCTTGTCTCACCGTTATCTGAAATGTTTTCGCAGTAACGTTTGTAGAACTGCTTTTAACGCTATATATTGTATATATCAAAAACGTTACTATTAAGTAGTTAATGAAGCGTTATAAAAGTGTTACAGAAATGTTTGAATAACTATCTTATGAACCAAGCAGTAATGTTAATACAATGTCTGGAAACCTGGACGTTTTGAACGTTCCTAGAATTTTCAAAGTAACATATTTAACAGTTTTTGAAACGTTCTTACAACCTAAGCTGGGATCTGTAATAGGGTACAGAGGAGTCAAAACGCAGACACGTGATTATTTACACACAGAACACTGAACAGTTTTCTACCGACTATTGACAGCAGCAAAACATTTGAACTCTTCTTTTTCCTCCCAAAGGCAACTTTCAAGGGCTGGATGGAGATCATGTACGCTGCCGTCGACTCGCGCTCTGTAAGTATTCAGAAAACACTCGTGATGGACACTCATAATAAAGGAATTGTGTATATTGTATTGGTTGATGCTAATGTTTAATGTGATATAATGCTGATCTACATTATATAGTTTAATGACGACAGATAAGTGACTGTGTGTTTGACGGGTGTATCGTGTAGTGCAGGAGATAAAAGATGTTGACATGAAAACTTCACGTGTGTTGGATTGTAATGGAGGTTCTCTGATGATCTTGTGATGGATTAGGTTGAGGAGCAGCCCGTGAAAGAACACAGCCTGTATATGTATCTGTACTTCGTCATCTTCATCATCTTTGGCTCCTTCTTCACCTTAAACCTCTTCATCGGTGTCATCATTGACAACTTCAACCAGCAGAAACGAAAGATAAGTATTAAACCCAGAGAGCCAATGGCTGCAGGTCTGATCTGAGGCGCTGATGTTCTCCTCATAATAACAGTCGCGTTTCTCTTTACTTAGGTGGGCAAGATATCTTCATGACAGAGGAACAGAAGAAATATTATAATGCCATGAAAAAGCTCGGATCCAAAAAACCACAGAAACCAATCCCAAGACCTCCGGTGAGTCACATGATCAAGATGATTTGGATTCTTGTGTTAAAATTACACAGGAGAGGTTTTGAGTTTATAATTTGGACTGAAATGAATGAAATATTAAAATTCTGAGATCTGACCGATGATTAACCTGAATCATCTTCTGTCTCAGAACCCGTTTCAGGGTTTCTTCTTCGACCTGGTCTCTAAACAAGCCTTTGACATCATGATAATGCTGCTCATCCTCCTCAACATGGTGACCATGATGGTGGAGACAGACGAGCAGTCGCCCAGCATCGAGTACATCCTGTACTACATCAACCTGGCCTTCATCGTCATCTTCACCACGGAGTGCATCATTAAAATCATCGCTCTGCGTTGCTACTTCTTCACCGTCAGCTGGAACATCTTTGACTTTGTGGTCGTCATTCTCTCCATTGTGGGTAAGTGGACAAACATCAGTGACCACCGTACCAAAGATTATAGAAATAACAAGATGCCACAGTTTTGTTACTATGAATGCACAGCTCAATATGGCCGCTGTAGTGGATGAAGTCCCGCCTACTATTAGAGCCAATCATCAATCACTAATCAGTAACATTCTCTGGGGGAGGGGCTCTGTACAGTCTTTGTGCAGTAGCTGAAGAGATCTGAAAAACTTGTTTTATAGCTTTAGCTAATTTTAGCTAAAGAAACAGAATTAATGTAACAGTTGATGTCAGGTTTAATAGTTGGCCAGAAATAGATTGTTTTATTGAGACATTATCCATTAATTTTAGAGATGTCTGTCTTCCCTCATTCAAGTAGATAGAATTTGGTCTTGTATGACTGAAAAAGCTGCCCAGAGGTGTTAAAAAGATGGCCGCCGAATGCAGATACTTCCTTAAAGGGACTTTGACCATACTCAAAAAATTGTGTTTTTTTTAAACAGTTAACAGCTCTGTCATTTAATGCATTTATTAGTCACTATGGTCTGGTGTGTAACAGACATCACATTTAGCTACAACAGCTAAATTGAACCTTTACTATGTGTTTTAAAAACACATTTAAAGATGATGATACATTTTTTGGGATGTGAAATTACCTTCTTGTGTCCCAGATGACTGTAATTAAACCATCACAGTTTGACTTGTAAACACAGTGGTGTTTAAAAACATCTGTTTGTGTTTTGGAGCTCAGCTAATCGTGTTTTCCGGCGACGGAGGGTGGTAGGAATAATTATTTTGGCTAAAATATCAATAGATTTACAGTGTGGCTTTGGCACTGCACACAAAGGTCTGTAGATGTTAAGTGCAATGTTAAAGCACTCCACTTACAGAGAAAGCCCCATCTGACGCTTAAGTGCCGATGCGGGGCAGTTGTCAGAGCAGATGCCCCACATGATCGTGACGCAGGTCAGGGACATCTCTGAGAGAAGAGCGGCTGAGGTGAAGAGTATTTCAGCAAACAGCTCCGTCCGCTCAGCTGATTGGCCCGTGATTGAGCCTTCAGTCGGATGAAAACTGTTGCTTGACGCTGTTTTTTTAAGCCCACACTGCTGTCCATATTTCAACAGCGTTAAAACCTTAACGACACAAGATCACACATCTGTAGACGGGCAGTTTAGCTTTTAAGTGGCACCAGTTTAAAAACATGTCAAGGCTTGTGATATGTGATATGTCATTTGTCTAAACAGGGTGTCTAGGTGCAGCTCGCCCAAAAATGAAAATTTACTCACCCTCATGTTGATTCAAACCTGTATGTTTTTCTCTCCTCACACTGAGCGACGACTGGCTGTCAAAAAAAGAGCAAAAAACAGCATAAAAGCTACATAGAAAATTTCAAGTGACATGCATGTTGTATTGTCCAGTCACACAGACTCAAGCTGACATTTATACTCATAATCTCTGAGATCTGATGCATCTCATCAGGTCTGATTTCATAGATGAGGTTTAACGTTTTCTGATAAACATGTAAATATGATGTGGCTGTTTTACTAATAAGGGATGTTTTTCTCGTTGCAGGTATTGTTCTCGCAGATATCATTGAGAAGTATTTCGTGTCGCCCACTCTCTTCCGTGTCATTCGCTTGGCTCGGATCGGTCGGATCCTTCGACTCATTCGAGGGGCCAAAGGAATCCGCACATTGCTTTTTGCCTTAATGATGTCATTGCCTGCATTGTTTAATATCGGTCTTCTGCTCTTCCTCGTCATGTTCATCTACGCCATCTTCGGCATGGCCAACTTCGCCTACGTCAAGAAACAAGGCGGCATCGATGACATGTTCAACTTTGAAACGTTTGGAAACAGCATGATCTGTCTCTTCCAGATAACCACCTCCGCTGGCTGGGACAACCTGCTCAGCCCCATATTGAACAACTCCCCCGAGGAGTGTGACCCAGATATACCCCACACCGGCACCAACGCCCGGGGAAACTGCGGCAATCCCTCAGTGGGCATCACCTTCTTTGTGACCTACATCATCATTTCTTTCCTCATTGTGGTCAACATGTACATTGCAATTATTCTGGAGAACTTCAGTGTGGCTACGGAGGAAAGCACAGAACCGCTGAGTGAGGATGACTTTGAGATGTTCTACGAGGTTTGGGAGAAGTTTGACCCGGAAGCCACGCAATTCATCGAGTACTCCAAGCTCTCAGACTTTGCAGACTCGCTTTCCGAACCTCTGCGCATCGCCAAGCCCAATAAAATCAAACTGATTTCCATGGACCTGCCCATGGTGAGCGGAGACAAGATCCATTGTTTGGACATCTTGTTCGCCTTCACCAAGCGCGTGCTGGGCGAGTCGGGCGAAATGGACGCTTTGAAACAGCAGATGGAGGAGAAATTCATGATGGCCAACCCGTCCAAGATCTCCTACGAGCCCATCACCACCACCCTCAGACGTAAACAGGAGGATGTGTCCGCCATCATGATACAAAGAGCATTCAGGAGGCACCTAATGAGGGAGCAGATGAAACAGGCCTCTTTACTGTACCGTCAGATCAACACGCCGGGCTCCGCCAAAGACGACGACTGCACACCAGGGGACGAGGGACTCGTGGCCTCCATGATTCTGGAAAACTATGGACCTGAAGCTGAGATCACGCTGTCTGCGACATCGTCCCCCCCGTCGTATGACAGCGTAACGCGAGCGACGAGTGAACTTTTTCAAGCTCTGATATCAGAGGCCAAAAACACGGACCCCAGTGAAACGTTCCCCTCCCCGGACAAAGACCGCGAGACGTTTCTGTGATGAAACGGACGCCATTTGACTTGGACGTATTTTCCTTTTGTTTACTGAATGTAACATAGTTGAAATGACACAAAATCATACGCGTGGTTGTGCGTCAGAGGTTTTTATAGAAAACAAAAACGTTTCGTTTCCCTTGTGGTTAAATTTTTGTTGGAGTATACAAGAGGAACGTTAAGCAGACTTGCACACGTCATCGCTCACAGTTTGAATGCATGAACGAGATCTGTGAAGGTTATCATCAACATATAGACTGAAAGAAACACATTTTATCTGCCTGACCGCAAGTTCATTAAAGGTCTTACTTCAAACGGTGTGAATCCTTTTCAAAACAGAAGAAATCAGGACTATGATCCTAGTGGTACCTCCATGTAAATGTCATTTGTCTATTATAAGTTCATAATTCAAGTCATTTGGAAAGCATGGCGATTACCTCTTTCTAAATTGTCGCTAGCGATGAAAAGCAGCAAAAATAATGCGGTAATATTTGACACGTCACAATAACGGATGTTTAGACGGAGGATCTGCTCTTTCTGTTTGCAGACAATGTCTTTGATTTGTTTCTCTCCCAGTTTCTTATGAAATAATCCCTCAGTCTCATTATAAGGTGCAGTTACTAGTAAAAGACAATCAGACACGCACCAGATAACGTCACGTGCTATAACGGCGTCTTTACTAACTTCTAGCAAAAGATTGCACATGCTTATTTTCAGATCATTCATTATGCTACACGTTGGTTTTTATTGTGAAGTATTTATTTTGCATGTTGGAACTGCATGGTATGGAGGGGTTTCCAGAGAAACACTTTCTGTTTAAGGCTGCAAATAATTGTTTTGCACACAATATGCGTTCAGCAATAATTTGCTACGTTTAGGTATAAATGAGAATTATGATATTTATTGGAATTTAAAAGGTGTCAAAGTTTCTACTGTAACGGCATTCAGCTGTAACTGTGGCTTATATAACTAGTGAAGAATCTAGCACACATGTTTTTCTATTTCAGACGTACGATAGGAAATCTTGCTCAGCTTGAACGCACAGTTCAGTCGGATTGGCAGGTTCGGTGAAGGGCTGTTTTATGTAGCAATAGTTCCCAAGTGTGCCTGATAGAACTAAATCCTGTGTTTATCATTCACATTTCCTGATGCGTTTGTTCCTTTTGTAACTCATTACACCATAAACCACATCAAACAGAACATACCATTGGCTGGTGTTTATGAAAAATCATTGTGATGTCACTGTTCCGCTTCGTCCCTTACAGAAATAACTGAACCATGGTTTTCTGATGGTGATGACAGATCCTGTCAAAATAACAAGAACTACAGTTATTCTACAGTTATTCTACAGTTAATCTTCCTACTGTACAGTAAAACGTAAATGTCGATAAGCAGATTTTTATCATTTTAATATTAAAAGCTACAACTGAAGAAAACATTTTGTTTTATGAAGATAAATGGTCGTATATTAGTAGTGATAACTGTACTAACTGTATTTTGGCAGAAACAGATTGCCATTGTCATCGATGTGTCATCATTTGAAGACTGATGGGATAGTTCAGTCTGATGTGTAGAGAATAGGAATCAGATGTGATGCAGGCAAACCTCTTCAGCATTATAATCCAGTCTAGACTTACACTTGCACTGATTTGATTCATGCATCCGTTTCACATTAGCGAATTGCAAAGTGAATTCACTTCACTTTCAATATGACCATAAAATCATTTCAGATCCTCTGAATATTTAATTACGACAGGCCTTCACAACTAAGAGCAAAGTGTGTGAGTGTGTGTGTGTTTAGCGGGACGGGTGTCAGAAAAACATACTGCAGTGTAAATAAGTGTCAGATATCAGTGTGTAGATTTACACAGACGAAATTGCTCAGCTCTGCTTCTTTGACTCACCTTTAATTTACAGCAAACAGACACAAAGCTGCACAAATGACCAGAAAACACAAAGATTACCACTGAAAAGGAAACTGTTAATGGTCTGTGCAGCTTTCTTGTGTTAAAGACGTGCCTGCATCACATTTAACGTTTAACATGTAATGACTAGACAAGAGCATATTTAATTAGACCTGAAAAAACTGATGCTGTGAGCTATCAAAATACAGTCTGTTGGGTTCTGCTGTCTGAAGGACCAAAATATTTTCTCTTCAGTTTTTGCCTCTATAATGTTTTTCTGGTATGGATTAATTGTTTAACAGCAGACTAGCCAACGGTTCGACACTTTGAGTCTCGTCAGTGAACCTCGAGCATAACAGTTCACAAACTTTAAGGTTTATTTTATGACTAATGTACAGTAAACTGTAAGCTCACAGCTTTGTTTAGTTCTCGTCACATTAAATGCGCCGCCTGTCCTGAGCTCAGTCTAGCAGCTTAATCTGAAATTTAAATTAAATTCTAATGGCACTTAATCTGCACAGGTTCTGTCCGGTAAAAACAGAATGACTGTCAGATCATTATTTCTGTCCATCAAACCTTCATTATGGCTTTAGTTAATGTAAACATTATGTCTGTTTATGTCACATTTGTAAAGACAACAGTGAACCTCCAGCGCTCCACTGCTCAAGTCAAACAGTTAGTCAACAGGAAATCAACATTTTTATTTTCTGTATTCGTTTTCCTAATAACCATTACTGCCAATTCTCAGAGCGTGAGATACCAAACCAAAACATTTCATAATCTTCTCAAAGTGTAATAACTTAAATACTCAAGCCCTTCCGTCCAATCACCTGTGGATAAGGACACTTATCTCCCTCGTTTCATGTGTAAATGTCATATTACAGAAGTCACATGAGTTGCACACATCATGAAAAACATACCGCATATAAAGACGATGAATCATTAGTAACATTTGTGGACAGTGTGAGATGAGTCACCTTTGTTTAAATTCCTTTGCACAGGAAAGGAGCCATACAACTTTTTGAGAAGGTTACAGCTTTAGTTGCATTATAGCCTTCAGCGTCTGTGTGCATGTGAAATGTGCTGTAACTCTGTACGGGGTCTGCGCGTGTGTGCATGTGCGTGCCCAGACTTCATCCCATGCAGTGCTGCTGTCCGCTGAGAAGAGTCGCAGCCGAGCTTCTGTGCTTTCCTGATGTGATTCTTTCAGATGTTTCCTTTGCCGCGGAAACCGAGCAGATTTACTGTGACGTTCAGACAGGCGATGTGTGGCCCCCACAGTTCTTTCTCCTCATCTAACAAGCCAAAGAGTCATTTCTGATTACTGCTGAGGGAGTCCAGAAACGAAACACAACAACGTTTCTCAAATAAAGCACAGAGGCTCTGTTCAAAAAACCTAGAGCTGTCTACACAGGCTGCTGTTTTATAAGGTCACAAGTGAGTGATCTGAAATGTCGTCCATGAGGACGACCGACTCCGTTCACAGTTTTAATAGTTTGATGTTACTTTGTTGCTAAGCTAACAACACAATACTCTTAAATGCATAAAAATACATAATGCATATTTAATTGGGTTGAACTTTTTAATTGGACTTTTTGGTAAAGAATCAGTTATATTTATAATTAATACTCCTTTCACTTCATCCTCCATCTTGGATGGATTTTTGTTTTTATACAAAGCCTGTCACAATATATTTTGGGATTGCAAATGATACATGTTTAGATTTTAGATGACAGATGGTAACTCATTTTGCGTCATGTGGGCACATATGCCTAGCAAGGCATCTTATTATGGTTTGGAACAGAGCCTTCAAATAACTTTTACATTAATGAGTAATATTTGTTTTCTTAAAATCACAAAATAATAGCAAATGCACAATATTTATAATCTCTTAAAAATGAGATGTTTACTCGCAACAAAATCTACTGACTAGCATGCTAACAGTTAGTTAAAAGTTCCTCAAAAAACATTGTCTGGATCTAAGGTACCTCTTGTAGTAAGGGCAGGTTTTTTGGATGTTATCGTTGTGTTCTTGATTTCTGGAACGTTGTTCTGCACTCACAGACAGACGGTCTCCTGTTAGTGGCCCACACAGAACCATCATCTGCAGTTTCCTGCTCTGATTTTTGAGGAAAAATCTATGGAAAAGATTTAATTGTAACTGAACATGGTGCGCCATTGTTAGCTAAATGCATGATTACATTAGTCAGTGTTTTAGAAACAAATGCAAACGGATGTCAGAACTTTTTCGTCGTCTGCAGAGCGTTCTGTGGGTGCAGTTTTGTTGCCTGCAGTACGATCTGAACATCAGTGACAGGACAGAAATGAGCTGCTTTCCTGCTGAATTAGACACGGGCTGTAAAGAATCTCACACGTATAAAGTGAATGTACCTCATGTCTTCATCCATTATTTATTTCCAAGTTTTTATTTAGTGTGTTGATAGTAAAGTTCTGAGTTCATATGATTCATGCAGTATGTTTTTATCACCCACAATTAAGCACAGGGAAATTTTTCTATCTACTGTTTGTTTCAAAACAATACCAGTTTGTGCAATACAAGAGCATTTGTCAGATACCGTAATAAAAAGGCATATTTTATCTATGCCTT
>JAZGTJ010009302.1:0-12899 GCA_036877575.1 Botia almorhae
TTTTTTATTATTTTCATATATATTCCCAAAATTACAATTTTTTATGTTATTTTATATTATTGTAAGGTGTGTTGTGTGTGTGATGTATGCTATATGTGAACATTCCATATAAWACAAGTTGTGATTTCATACATTTATCATTGGTGTCGGATTATTTGTGATATAATAATGAAGAATACTTGTGAGAAGGGCCCCCTGGGAGTTTTTGCTTGGGGCCCCAACAGACCCTAGAATCGCCTCTGCATATAATCCAGATAATTTTCATGTAAGGCCTCCAAACATGAAGGACCAAGGGGTGAAAACTGTTTTTAACAATGTTTATGAGTTTAATTAGTTTCATGAGTAGACATGGAATCATAAGGAATTTGGTTTTCAACCAAGGGGTATGGCATCTGATTCCAATTTCATTTAAGAGTTCTGGCTCCAATAATGGTTCTTTTAGTTAATTTGAGAAACCATCCTTTCCTTAAAGCATTCTTCTAAAATGAAATATACAGAACTGGAAAAGCTTTATGTCACCACCACTTTTGCTGTTTTAGCAAAGTTTAAATGTCTATCCATATATTTTTTTAATAAGACACAAACAGAAAAACAAGAAATATGTATACAAAATGTACACCTGAAGACTTTTGAGGAGACTGTCCTGAAGTCATTAGAACAGAATTGGAAACTAGGGTTCCATTCTATTTAGGTTTATGACAGCCAGGTTCCTGTTATTGTTCAAGTGTAAGGGAAGTCGCACTGCATACCTCCCACTTTAGACTACAGGTGTTTTTTTTCTGATTTTTTTTCCTGTTTTAATTTTGAACTAAGACTTTTGCACAGTACTGTAAATGTTAACAACCAATCAGTATTTATGCTTAGGGGTTTGCATAGCATCTTTTGATTTTACTCAGAAGAGTAAAGAGATTTATTTTATTTTAATTTACTTTGAAGGATTGTACTTGATGTAACAAAAACATTAGCCCATCTCCATGGCTCTACTTGGGAGATCTGAAACATAAATATTTAGAGTTAGAGCATTTACGCATTTGGCAGACACTTATCCAAAGCAACTTACAGTTCATTCAGGTTATATATTTTATCAGTGCATGTACTCCCTGGGAATCGAACCCACGACCCAAATCAACTGAGCTACAGGAACACTAGAGCAGGAAGTTATGAGATCATTGTAACAGCCTTCTAATGGCACTGTTGAGTATACATATGGTTCCAAAGCCTGTGAGTGCTGCATCGTCACACATATTAAGAAACACAAATGCAGTATGTTCTATTGTGTCTAATTACTAGTCTTATGTAAACACCATTAGGTTATGCACAATTTACACCTAAAATAAAAGATTTTGTATAAATAATCTAGGAGAAAGGCTTATTACCTGGTCCATTCAGTGTTTTCCTTGCTTTGTGACCTTATAAGGAGATATTTAACAAAGATTATTAGGTAATTGTAATAAATTACCAAAGATTAATAAATGCTGGTAAAAAAAGGTACTATTCATTGCTACTTTGTTCCACTGACTACTGTTTATTGTAAAGGTGTCAAAAATACTGTAATACAGTAGTTATGTGCCTAACTGTTAAGAAAATGTCACAATGAATCCATGTTAGTGGTTTTAAAAGCAAAATGTAATTATTTCATATTTCTTTGTCTGATTGTGAGCTGACAAGTTCTTGACATGATTTTCACCCTTTGAAAACTCCTGTAGTCTGTTTTGTTCTGTGTATGTTTACAGTTCTGTTGAAGTTGCCTGAATGCAGATTTGAAATGGTCTGTTTGGTTATCTGTAAAAGCACAACAACACATTTGGCACTAATACACAGTTGGAGGTGTGGGGGAGCTTGCCGGCCTTTGGCCTGAGGGAAGTTAACAAGTGCCTAGCTTAGCTCTAGTGCTGTCCCAGCGCTAGACCTGTAATTTCCTCAGAGCTGTTATTAACTGCTGGTCTCAAATACCTAACTAAGTTAACAGCATCATTTAAAGAATTATAATAACATGGCCCTGTCCAGCTGAGATTTTTTATCTTCCCCTCCCTCAACCCTACTTTTGTTTTTCAATTGGTGTAATTAGACATTGGCAAACTCTTGAGATGGAGCTTTAATAACAGGAGTGATAAAAGACAGGAAGACCACTTTCACATACAGGGTGGGTGAAAAATAACTAGGCATTAAATATTGGCTATAGAACTTGTAGTATCACTGGTGTCATGATGAAAGCTATGTCTAAATAGATGATAATAAATAGGTTTCATATTTCCCGCATTGATAGTACAGGCATCAGCTGCAAGAGGTTCTCAACAATATCCCAAACAACTTCCTTCAGAAGACCGCTGCTTACGTTAAAATGTAAAGATTTGCTTTCATTTTCCTATGTAATAAAGTACATGTACAATTTGGTTCACAACATTTTTTCAGAAATATGGACTTTATATGCCATTACTTTTCACCCACCCTGTAGACACACATTGCATTCTCTTTTAAATCATCTTGAATGGGTTGAGAGTGCATCCCTGTATCAGCTCTTTCCAGGATGGATGTTACTCCATGCGGATTGTCATGCCTATTACCCCACCATGCATTTTCCTTCATAACAGACAGGCTACTTGAAATATACTAGTCATCTATTGATACAAGAAACACATATAGGTCCACAAATTAAAAATCCAATTGTAAATATTAAATTACATGCAGAAAGGTCAGAGTGGTACGATTACCCCCTTGGTGAGGGCAATTGTAACAGTGTTTGGGGCAACTGTAACAAAAATGTAAGTCATATTAACCCACTGGCTCAAAAAAGCCTACCTTAAAGTAATCATTTTACTGCTGCTATGGTATCTAATAATATCTAAAAATGTTACATAAGCGGTTTCTTGTACATGGTGTAAATTCTTTTAGATGTCAGGCATCATGTACATTCCAAAAGCAAAAGTCTTTTTATATTTTTGCAGAAGACTGAACAACTATTCTAGTGGTAACTAGATTGTAATTATTAAAATACACAATTTAAATACATTAATCAGCCACATGACGTTGCTGCTGCCCTCACTGACTTTTCCTGTGCAACTTCACTGGCTGCACTCAAAGTGGCTGGAGTCCTCTATAGTCTTCCTGACTTTCTGTCAAACACATATTAAACACATTATTTTATACAAAGAATGTATGTTAGGCTAATTGATCATTTATGTTTATAAACAAACATTTATTTTAATACACACTTTTACTTTCAATACACAAATTTAGTTTTACATTTAAATTTAGTAAAAAATTACAATTGCCCCCGATGTTGCAGCCATGATAAAATTTAGTATGCTAGCTAGCCACACTTATATCAGCATAGGTTGTTCATGTTAATTTTTTATCAGTACCCTAGAGATAAAATGTATGTATGCAAGTTAAATTCACAGTCATCTAAACTTTATACAGCAGAAGAAAAATACTGTACATCATAAAAGAAACTTTCACACCTTAAAATCAGTATTTTGTTAAAAACTTCGGCCGAGGTGAAATGATTGTTCGTTTTTTTTTCACATACAGAAAGAGAATCATGTGCAGATTAAGTTTGTTTGAAGGAATTGTGAAGGAATTAAATGCGTTACAGTTGCCCCCGATACAATTTTCCCCAGTCTCCCTTACAGACTAAGCTGTAAGGAAAAGTTTTTTTTGTGATAGATTTGATAGATTTAATTGTGTTTACCACCTTAGTAATGATGGGGTTTTTTTTACGTTTATTGACTACTTAAATTTATTGACTGCTTTACGTTTTGCATTATTTCCAATAGATAATTCAGGGCTTTGTGGATATGAGAGTAAAACTAACACAAGCTAATGTAACATTTTATATTACCTAGCTGTAAATTATATATATGAAATTATTACAGTCTGGTTTCAGAAAACAGTTTTTTAAAGTTTCTGTTTTTTTAAATGCAGAATGATTTTTATTATGTTAAATTATGGTTCTTGAAATTTTTTTTTGTCAATGAAAAAAGACAATTAATAAAATAAGTTGAATCAAATTAGAGCTACTGTACAATTGTTCAATTCCTTATGATTCCCATTTATACATATGATAAGCAGGCAGGCATTCTTAGAGGGGCAGTAAAGGCCAACAGGACCAACTCAACTTCACACTTAATATCTGACTGTAAACACTGACAGTAAAAGAGTGTTTATGCAGTCTGAAGTCAGTGTGTTTTTTCTGTGCATCTCTGTGTTTTACATGTATGTTGAAAACAAAACAAACACTTTATTTGTCAGCATGGTCGGATAGTTCTTTTTAAGAAACATGACCATGCTTTTGACAGGATAATGAACGTAACATTTAGTACATGTATCAGTTTTTGCTATTGTTAAGTGGTTGTTTTGCTTTATTTTTAAGCTTGTGGTTAGGTGTAGGATTTTTGTCTTTGTTGGGGGTCTGTGCAGGACAGGTTAACTGCTCTGGATCAGAGAGGATGGAGACCTCTGGAGTAGCAACTAAAAGGTCACTGGAGAGCTTGACGGCCACTCCTACTGGCGGATTTATCTCAGTAAATATTTACCCTAGTCATGCAGGACAGAGTAGGAGGAAAATGCAGGGGTCTTACTTTGGGTGCAAAAGAACAAGGCCAGAAAGATATATGCAAGCACCCTAGCTATAATGATACCTAAAGAAATAACACATTTAACTCTTTTTGCTGTGGAAACTATGCTTAATCATTTCTTTGTCTATACCAAGTTTAAAAACTTTAAAGAGGAGGGGTTTAGCAGACAGTCTATTTGTAAGGTTAATGTGTAAAACAATACTGCCCTCACTTTGGGTCTGAAGGCTTTTAATAAGCTGGTATTGTTCTAACAAGAACTGACACAGGCGTAAACGAAAAAGTGGGAAATTTTTTCAGCCTTAATTTTACACTTGACTACTACATGCATTTGTTTATAGGTGAATACCTGTTTTTAAATGTAGTGGTGATAATACTAAATAATAACAATAATGTAATTATTTTATTCAAATCATTGTAGATGGTATAGTAATTGTTAGCAGATGAAGTTGTTCATCACAGTGTCATTACAGTAAATATGTTTTTTTATTGGGGAAGCTCAGCTGCTTTTTTAAAAAAAGGCAAAGGCAAACATGACTGTGAATATGTGCATGTTGGGTGAGTTTGATCTAATACTATAGACACAGTACCACCTCTGACTCAAGCACTGACTTGTTTTGGTCAGTGAGGTCTCTGGATGGCCAAAGAGTTGCTTTATGGGGCGGGAACACAAAACAACAGGAAGGGACTGCAGCTGGCATTAACTGATATCAACTTTCTCTCTGCTCTCCAACTCCTCTGTACTTCTGTAGCAGAAATGGCAGTAAAAACCCAGCGCGTGATAACACCAGTAGGAAAAAAATGTGTCAGAGTTTTACTCCAGATTAGAAGTCAGAGCCAAAGATGACCTTCCCCTTCACAAAACTCACACCTACCTGCTGCATAACATGCAGCTATTAGGACACAGGGCTGGCGCAGCACAGACATAATTATTTTTAATCCAGTTTCATCTTTTCCCATTTTCCCAGTTAATATTAAACTTTAAAATCTAATGAATGTTAATGGTTAAAAATATACCATATTGCTTAAATGTGATTGGTAAGTTGAAATGCCTCACTAACCAAACTGTTTTGCTGGTTTAAGAGAGATTGAAAATAGTACTATTAGTATTAGAGTCAGTATATTTACCCAAATACATTCTGAAATTAACTTCCTTAAATTATTAACAGTAAGCTAAGTCTCATTATCATATTATAAAATGCTTGCTTTTTTTCTTTATTCTGTTTGTAATTGACTTCATATTGTCACAAAGCATAATAATGTCTCGTGTGTCTTCTCTGAATGCCAGATTCTAACAGCGGTGATCAGAAAACTGCCTGCAGAAAGCACGAACTGTACGTCAGCTTCAGAGAACTGGGATGGCAGGTAAAGATGAAGTCACACAGTATTGACAGATAAGTGACTGGTGTGGCCTTTGGTGGACATCGGCTTTTCTTAACTATAAATATTTTATATGAACTACAGTATATTTTAATAGTATAATTCAATGTGATATAATTTAATTTAATTATACATAATGTTTATTGTGCAGATTCATGTGTAAATGTCTTTTTCAGGACTGGATTATAGCTCCTGAGGGCTATGCAGCAAACTACTGTGACGGAGAATGCTCTTTCCCCCTAAATGCCCACATGAATGCTACTAATCATGCTATAGTACAGACACTGGTGAGCTGCATCATAAAAATAAACCTTACAAGAATTTTTTTAACTACAATACTGAAGTTCAGTCTGATGGAATGAACACATTTAAAGATATTGCTACATTTCTCTAAAAATGTAAACTGCCCAGTTATTCTAATGAACGGTAGAAATGATAGAAATGTAAAATCTGTTTATTAATATTAACAAATTCATCAACTATAAAACAACAGTAAGTTGTAAAACACAAATGTTTATGTAAACAATAAGCCACTCTGGTACTGTCATTTTACCATGAGAGTCTAGAGTCTGTATACCCAGGGTAAAATTACTTTAATGCACTTTTATAATCTTTTATAATTATTTTATAAGATTTTTCCTTTACTATGTCTTGCTTCACTTTGCAGGTACACCTGATGAATCCAGAGAATGTTCCGAAGCCATGCTGTGCTCCGACTAAACTGCATGCCATCTCTGTGCTCTACTATGACGACAACTCCAATGTTATCCTCAAAAAATACAAGAACATGGTTGTGCGGTCATGTGGCTGCCACTAACATAGGGCTCATGTACTCTCCTGCCCAGCCACTGCACCCCAGAGACTAAGAAATTGAAATATGTGTGTGAGGACCCAAACAATAAGACATAAAATGCAAGTGTTTGTAAATGTGTATGGTTAAGAGTGAGGACTCATCCTTTCTAACGTCTCGACAGTGGATCCAGGCATTAAGGATCATATGTGGCTTGATAAATCTGCTGCTTCTCCCTTCGTCTTCATGCTAGTCTTATGGCCAGTTCACATTTGAACACGCTACAAAATCTATGAACATAAAAAGAACCAGATTCCCCCCAAAACAAACAACAAACGGTAAATTATGAGCTAGAACCATTGTCTATATCTGAAACTATCCAAACCATGTGATGTCCAGAAATATTTTCCCATTTTGTGTTTTTTTACAGATCCCAAACTTACTTAAACCCACAGGACTGTATTTTGGGTCTTGACAAAATGAAACTATTTTCAATATTTGCTCTGCACTGTCAAAATGTGTGATTATACACTTCAACGAAATCTAAAGAACGGAACCATTATGCTGGTGTTCCAAAAATGGAAGTGTTTTGTGATGCTGTCCAACACCACAGATCTATATTTTCTCTGCAGCACACCTGCACCTTCCCTGACATGCAGCCAAAACCTCCTACAAGACATAAGGAGCTATGAAAAATTAAATGCTTTTTTTAAGCAACAAAACTGTGTTGTGCACCAGCATGCTCACATGGTTCCAGTTATCCCTGTCTATATTTATTGTTTGTGACTTGGTCAAAGTTGTAGCTATAAATCTCATTTTTTTCCACTGTGAGCATTTTAAATGGTACAAATATTTTTTTCTGAATGAGCTAGATCTATATACTTTAATCATGAAATTTTTTTTATTTTACCCCATTTTGCAGTCAGCATCATATCTAGGGTTGGAAAACAAAAAAACAGTTCTTATTCTCCAAAAAAAAAAACACAGGAACAGAATTACGATATTTGATTTTTTTGTCAAAGTTTATACAACACTGTAATAATATACTGAATATATATTAATATGTTTATTTTTCTGCGAGCTGTACAAGTAAATTACTAACTTTTATTTGTGCTATGTTGAGAAAAAGTGGTCAACTCATGACCAGCTACAGAACAACTGACCCACAGATTTAGATTTTAATTAATATAAGATTTTAGAATAAGATTTTTTAATATTACAGTTTATGATGGTAATGGTCAATCAAATCAGAAATTCAAATTCTTAAAAAAGGTAGTTAAGTGAAAGTGACCTATTTGTCAGATATGGTAACCCATACCCGAAATGTGACCTCTGCATTTAACCCATCACTGGTGAGGAGTGAACACACACACTGCAAGTCGTGAACACGCACACACCCGGAGCAGTGGGCAGCACATTACTGCGCCCAGGGAGCAATTGGGAGTTAGGTGCCTTGCTCAAGGACACTTCAATTGCAACCCCCTAGTGCTGGAATCGAACCAGCAACCTTCTGATTACAAGTCCAATGCACTAACCAGTAGGCCACAACTGCCCCGAATTAATAGAAATAATTAATAGACAGTTAGTAGTATAATAGAATCATTTATGAACCAAACTGATTAAATGCCCAACTATTACCACATACCTCTGTTAAACTGCTGTTTACAGGTCTCTATCATGTTTAGGCATCTGTATGTAAATACTTGTACATTTTATATCTTATTTATAGCATCTTTTAAAAACTATATACTGCAGAGACATAGTTTCATTTACATAGAGTAAATGAAAGGAAATTAAAACTATTTTTGGAAAACATTATGAAATTTGTTACAAGGCAACGGTTTTATAATGATTTTCATTGAGGTTGTCATATGTGCCTCCCCATAAAGATTTCACTGAATATATGTGTTTTTTCTTCTTGCTTCTCCATTTTCTTTCAGATACAGTAAATAAGAAAAACATCTTAGTGTGGGAACATTTGAAAGGAAAAATTATGTTTGTTTTAATGAAACCACTCAAGACCATTTGTTCGGAGGAAGCATTAAAATCTCACTGACTGCATGCGAAGGCAGTAAAAACTGCATTACTAAGACAAATATGTAAATGCAAAAATGAGATTGCAAACCTAAAAGGCAAATCCATTTAAAAGAATCTTACCCTAAATGCATCAAGGGGCCAAATACCCACTATTGCATAATAAACTACCCAGAAAAACTGATTTCACTGTACCATTGGTTTTATTCTTCACTACCTGCCTATTGTAGGTGAAAATGTGTGTTTTAAGTAAACCATACTTCCGTAAGTTGACTCTGTACAGTAATTTTGACATTCTGCACTCATTTCTGCAATTGTGCTAGAGTAAGAGATAAGAAAACATGAATTATATAATTACAATATTGAGGCCATGTTTGAAACACCATTCCCATTCATATACCTTTAAAAGCACTCTAAATAAGAACAAGCTGGTTAGCTTGGCTTGGTTGGATGGATTTGGAGGATTCTGGGCACTTGTCAGCTGGTTAAGCTGAGAGTCTACTTGGTCAAACACCTAAACACCAATATTTGGGAGAAAACAAATTATTTTTACAAGAACAAAGTGCTGTTTGTATGTGAGATATGTTGTGCTTCTCTTTAAAAAATACATGGTCTCCCCTGAGGTTTTCTTTCCTTTCTTGACATTAAAAACAAACTGCATTTCCTCATATAATTAACATTTAAAAAAACGCACCTTAAATGTGGTGTCACTTTCTTTAAACTGTAGTTGTTTCTTTAAAGGGAGGAAGGACAAACCTATCAGCAATACTAAATCACTAGTAATTTCATTGTACACAATTTTTCTTTAGTTACTGAACTACACATTCACATCATCATTAGTGATATTTAGAAGGGATTGTCCTTCTATTAAGTAATGAGATATTAAAAAAGGTCAATTTAACAGCATGTTTTATGAAGACAGGCTTGACTTTAAGAGGAAGATGACGAGTGAAATGGAAAATGAGGGCAAAACTAGAGCTCATCTCTGGCTTGCTTCATGACAAAACTGTGCAGGCTCTCTAAATCCCGCCCCCCGTTATGCTCCTCTCCTTGCTGCCCCACCTGGAAAATCAAGAGTGTTGGGTATCCACGCACCTACAGAGAGCAATAATTAAATTTTTATTTTCCATCATTTAGATTGTGTGCAATAAAAAAAACTGCCATAGTGCTAAAATAACAATCAAGATGTAGGGCCTATTTTTGCAGCTCACTACGTTAAAAGGAAACACGAATATGCTGCCTTTTAGGATTGTTCATTGCTCATCAAGAGATTAGTTGCTATCCATAGCGTGTTTTAAATTGGTTACTTGCAAGGTTAATTAGGATGCTGCCTATCTAGAAGTTGACAGCAAGGCGAATGTTTATGTAGACAGCTACAGAACGTTTAAGACATTTTCCACCACTAATATGATGTTATGCTGACCCCACTGCTCAAACATCTACAAACCCCAATACATAGGCAGTAGGTGATTTAACTAAAAATTAACTAAATTTAACTAAAAAACAGCCAGAAAAACACTTCCAGTTTCAGAGAGGAATGTCACTTACTGAAAATCTATTGCATAGTGTTCTCTCCACAGTGCAGTCCACTTTAGCAACCTTCACATCAGTCAGACCAGGAAACTCTTTCTTAGACAAATCCTCCCAGGTAGAGGCTAGATTCTTACAGTGACCACACCTTAAAACACACAACACACATTGTGTAAGCACGAACAACAAAGGAAGAGCTCAGCCAATCAGGGACTGTCGGCTCTTTTGATCCAACATTAAGGAAGCACTTAAGATGATCAGAGGAACTGATAATGGAGCGGACTGTGTGTGTGTGTGTGCTGGTTTGAACAGAGAATCACCAAGTAGTCTTGGGCAACATTGGGCTCCACTATTTCTCACAAAAAATAATTATAGTCATATTTATATGCATTAAAATAATAATACATGATTCTAACATTTCTTTGTTTAACATTTCTTTACAACAGTTAGTTCTTATTTGCTAATTTGACTGACCACAGAAAGTTCCAAAAGTGCTGATATTCAGTATATGGGCACTAGAAAGTTTAACTGTTTACATTACTTTACTTTAGTCTACTGTCTTATTTAAAAAAAAAAATAGGTCACACTGTGTCTGAAAGTTCAATTACCTGAAGCTACCTTTTTTTTGCATTTACGGTTTGAAAGAATGGGTTTGTGGAAATGAGCGAACAAAAAACTAAATGATATTTTTAAGCCATCAAACTAGCCTACTGGCAGTCTCTGGGAAAGTGGACTCAAATAATAAAAAAAACATTAAAATCACTGCAAAAAATAACATTTTCAGAAATATGATATACCAAGCCCCACCACTGAGCTGACCCTTGATAAAAACCCAGTGAAACTTCTGCAAACACTTACCATGGGGCATAGAACTTGATGAAGGTAAGACCCTTGGCAACAGTCTCATCAAAGTTACTTTCAGTTAGAACCAAAACAGACTGAGAAAACAAAAACAAATGAAAAACATTGTTTTAGTGTCAAAGTAAAGTTTCTACGCATTTCATACTAGTGTTCCATCTTATCTTGAGTTAATGAGTCAATTGAATTAACCATATTTCCAAAGCCCCCAAAAGGGGTCATATCAAACACCTTGCTATACTATAGTATACTGTACTACACTTATTTTTCCTCCCTGTGGCCCACTTATAATATTACTTAAGATTTTCTGAAAAACTGTAATGTGTGTGTGATAATTTCTCACCCTAATGCTCAAATGAATGTTTCTTTTATATAAAATAAACCATGCTGAAATCTGCCACACAAAGTTTTCTTATCACAATGAAGTAAGGGACATTGTTAAAAATAAATTTTGGGCTTAACGTTGGATTATTCAAAAGGACATGCAGAGCAGCAGGTGTTACACAGAGGCAGAAAACAGCACAAGGCTGAACAGATCTGATATTTAACTTCACATGACTTACAATTACCATACCGTAATTGGGAAGGCTGATATAATGTTTACATCTTATTTGAAATAAATGCTTATTTTGGACTGAAAAAGAGTTATGTATTGTTGATAGTACAATAAACAATAAAATTTCCTCATGATACAGCCCCTGTAAAAAGAAACATGTCAAAAAACCTATGCCTTTCAGAAAACTTTCTAAACTGACCATCCTAAAAAAAGACAGAAAATCAAATTAACAAAACTGAATAATATTTAAGTTACAAGTTACAAGTGGAGTTTATTGTCATTTTAGCCATATACAAGAACATAGTGAAACGAGACAACGTTTCTCCAGACCAAGGTGCTACATAAGACAAACACTAAACATCACGGACATACATGGCTACATAAATTAAACAAAGTATATACATAAAGTGCACAAGTGCAAAAACATGTGCAGACAGCACAAGACAGTGGTAACAAATGTAAACAAAGTGTTAATGTAAACATGGGTAGTATAGGTTGGGCAGCCAGATGTGCAAAAACACTTAGTGCAAAGGAGAAGGGTGGGAAATGTCCAGTTGTGTGTGTGTGTGTGTGTGTGTGCGTGCGCGTGAAATTCTTCACTTTTTACTGGCTATTGAGGAGCCTGATGGCATGGGGAAAAAAGCTATTGCCCAATCTGGTTGTGAGGTCCGGTAGGAGGATAAAGTGTGTATGGGAGGGGTATGTGGGGTCATCCACAATGCTGATGGCTTTGCGGATGCAACGTGAGGTGTATATGTCCGTGATGGAGGGAAGAGAGACCCCAATGATCTTCTCAGCTGTCCTCACTACCCACTGAAGGGTCTTGCGGTCCGAGATGGTGCAATTCCCAAACCAGGACCCTCTGTAGAATGTAGTGAGAATGGGGGTGGAGAATAAGCTTTCCTCAGTCTTCTCAGAAAGTATAAGCGCTGCTGGGCTTTCTTGGTTATGGAGCTGGTGTTGAGCGACCAGGTGAGGTTCTCCGCCAGGTGAACACCAAGTTTCTTGGTGCTCTTGACAATCTCCACAGAGGAGCCATCGATGTTCAGCGGAGAGTGGTCATGGTGTGCTCTCCTGAAGTCAACAACCATCTCTTTAGTTTTGTCCACGTTCAGAGACAGGTTGTTGGCTCTGCACCAGTCCGTTAGCCGTTGCACCTCCTCTCTGTATGCTGACT
>JAZGTJ010009303.1:0-19574 GCA_036877575.1 Botia almorhae
ATTAGAGAAGACGACCAAAGGAGGATCAGACGTTGCAGCGTGTCAGCATCTTTTAATGTGTGTATCAAGTCATTCAGGCATCTCAGGAAAGCCAAACAAAACAAAAATGACAAGCTAGTGTTTAGCAACTCAGAGGGTGAGGAATCAGGGGTGGGAGCTGCAGGGAAAACTTTTATTTCTCCCATCATTCTCTGCAGGGAATACATTCACTCTACTGTCATCTTCTTAGTGAGTTACAATTAACCTGTCATCCTTTTTTCTTCTTTTCCTTGTTCTTCCCCTCCTTCCGTTATACGACTGTAGAGTCGTTGGGTGTTTCATTGAGTGTGACTCTTTGGTAATTTCCTTTAAACGCTATAATTAATGTACATGATTTAAAATCACTAATTATGGTTAACTGACTGCCGCATCTTCAAAGCTTGTTTGACATGAAAACTTGACCAGCAGATCAATTGAATTGAAAATTCAGTTTAATATTAAGCATACACTTGCAGAAATCATATTATTGAAAATAATGCATATGTGCTCAATAATCCTCAACAAATAGATGTAACTTAACTAATTGAAGTATTAATTGTCTGTGACCAGCACAAATTAATCAAGCATAACAACAGTAGTTAAACAAATAGATGTTAAAGGATTATTTAATCCCAAATTCTGTCATTAATTAATTATGATTTATTATTATTTAGAACTAACTTGTGTTACTTTCTTCAGTAAAACACAAGAACTAGGCAGAAAGTTCTGAAATGACAACACTAGTCCCCATACACTTCCAATGAATGGACAAGAGCAGCGTCAACATCTTTCAAAACGTCTTCCTACGTGTTTCATAAAAGCAGGAAAATCATTCAGACATGGAATGACATGAAGGTGAGTAAATGATGCCAAAGTTTTTATTTAATTAAGTATATGCCCACATAAAAATAATCTATGAAAATCAGATGTAAAGCTATGTGGTACTTTTACCTCCTTGAGTGTCTTACCATCCTTGGCTGTCTCTTCCTAACTTGGCTTTTTCTGGCCTGTGTGCTGTCTAGGCAGCCCTCTCCTTCAGGAAGCAATGAGTCTGATCCAGCCTCATCAGGCTGCTCCTCCAGGGCTGTCATGGAGGGCGGGGCAGGGGACTCACACCATATGGCTGACCGAAGCCCTACAGCCTCCCCAGGGGCAATGAGCGCGCTCGCTCCTGATCAGAGCAGAAAGTGAGAATCAGAGAGAGAAAAGAAAGAAGAGGAGAGGCAGGCACCAGGAAAAACATGTAAGAACACAAGCGGGCAAAAAAACTCAAGACTATTCCAACTTTTCACATATCATGGTCTGTTTTCTTATTTTCTGATCTTTAAGTTGCTTTACAAAATGCATTTATTTATATAACCATCATGTTACTGTATTTATGCTGGGGGCCCAGAGAGTCAAATCATTCATTTATAAAATAATATATTTCACATTTATATTTCAACAATATTAAACCCATTTAATATTGAAACCAGTTTGTTATACAAAGTAGACAAGCACTTTTCAGATATTTGATTATTATCCGGTATAGTCATGCTACTTCTGTTTAGGTTAAACCCTGGCTTTGGTAGAAATTTATTTTAGAAACAGCTGGACTCAGCAGATGCATGCTGGTACAATTTGTGCACCAATCAGAGAATATCATGTGAAAGTTCATTACCTGAGGTCTCAGAGACCCTAACCAGTAGTAAATATTGTAATGGAGGACATGTGATGAATGTTATCAAGTTAAAATGTTGTCTATAATCAGTCCCCAAAATATTTGGAAAAATTATTAAAGTATCAACCTGATATTATAATGTTAAGCATGTTCTTGAGGTATTAAATGGCCTCTAGGGTCTTCTCAAAAGAACATGAGTGATAAACTTTACTCATTTTTCCATCCTTTAGAATCTCTTTCATTAGAATTTGTCAGACAGATGGGCTTGTCTACATCCTTTCAGGCAGAAAACTGTTCCCTCAGAGAGCCATTACCTGTCAAGTTAGGGACCCCTTACTGTCTGGGGGCCACTCAACAGGCGGCGCCCCATCCCACTGAATCCAGCTGTTCAGGGATGAGCTAACTTGCTATAAAATAACCACCCTGACATTTTGAATATGCTTCTGTGGGGCTTAGCAGCACACCAAATATTTGCATGCCTTTTGTCTCCAAAGGCAAAGGAGATAGGGGAGAGTCAACACCGTTCTCCTCCTGAGATAGACACGTCTAAATGGGGCTCACATCCCCACACCCCCGACAGGTCTCTCATCGCCCTATGAAGCTCACCTCCTGGAGGGCCCAATGATTGAGTGGAGCCCTTAACCCAGCTCTTTTATCCCGGGAACGCAGCCATGACCCCCCTCTTTTACTGCTGCCACTGAAAGATAGAGAGAGAGGGGTGGGCAGGGGAACACACAGGGTGTTGTACATGATGTTGCAGGACGCAGAGAAGCAGATTCTTATTTGAGTCAAATTTAAGATTTTCTTAGTTTAAAATATTATTAATACATTCCCTGCTACTAATAGTAAAACTAACACAGATAGATAAAAACCAAATAGTAATTATTGTAACAAAAGTGACAAATGTCACAAGGGTTGTCCTAAACATGACCTTTGTCATTATCTTAACACCAGAGATGGCTGTACCAGTATCAGTAGTCAGAAATCAGTGCCTGTGGTGAGAGTATTAGAATGAGATTAGGTGGAAGTATTTGTATGGTTTACAGTGCCACCTATTGGCCAGGCTGGAGAAAAATACCTCAGAGTAGACCGCATGCCTGTCATAAGGGAACAGGGGGATTAAGCATAATATGGTTACAAGAGAATGATGAACTGTATTTTGTTCAGAATAACAAGGTACATTAGCATGTAGCCTGTCCAATCAGTGAATTTAACTGAATTGATTTTGACATTGTTAGATCACTGCATAAACACTTTATCTTGTGTGTTCTGACAATAAATTAAATTAAATTTGGTCATAATTTGCTTATTTTTATGCAATGATTATAATGATTCCAGTGAGACTGTAAGTATTAATGAATGCAAAAAAGGTTTAATTTTGTATTTAATTAAAATTTGGGAATTAATAAATTTATATGATAATAGTATATACTTTATTTTGATTATATAGCATAACTTGATTAGTTATTTAATTACATGTGAGACTATTTCCAACTTTGTGTTTTAAAATGTAAAAGTAATGCAAAATTGCATCATCATCTAATAATCCATTTCTGTCATAAAAGTAAAACAAAGAAATAACACATATTACCTCAAATAGAGTGTGATGTACGGGGACCCGGGGGGCTTAAGCCTTATTGTGTCAGAAAGGAAAAGTGCCCCTTTCTGGTAAAAAGTAAATAATAATTATTATTGTTGTTGGGTTAAATAATAGACAGCTTCTATAACATTGCCACTAACAATAATAATACAATTATAAAATAAAATATTATTACAAAACTTCAAGATGAGTGAAAATGATTTTTGCCAAGGAGAGCGGTAGGCGGAGTTACAGCGCTACACAGAAGTATGTTAGCTTCGTGTTGTCAAAATAGGCAAGCAGGAAGTATATGTACATTTATCGTACTGCTATGCTTTTGTTAGTTATGTAGTTATAGTTATGTGAGTTATGCTTAATTTAAATCAAATTCAATTTGACATTCAATTTGTTTTAATCCAAGGCCATTCAACGACAGTGGTATATATTAGCACGTCCTCGTGTTGTTAGCCTGAGGAAATAAATTTATAGTGAAATGAAAGTCTATGTCAAACTCTCTAACGTGTAAGGAATTTAGATTTTGATTTCATGATATCTAGCACTTTTATCCATATAATACAAACATAAAGTTTACAACGTTAACAAAACTGAACATGAACATGATACATTCTTGATTCTCACTGTTTTGTTTTGTGAATTAAAAGTAAATAATATTTAGTAATATTATCATCATCCCCCTATTTTTTCATGTGTTATACATTTTATTTGTATCAACATGTTTTCATAGAATGCCAAGGAAAGAAAGGATAAAAAACATTCAAAATAATCTTGAGGAGGTTTCAAAACACAACAGACAGACATGTGCTATTTTAAATACAGGTGATTTGTTTCATAAATGATTTAAATATTAATTCTATAAAAAATCCAGAAAAAATCGAATGTAAAAGCTATAGATTTGGTTATGTAAATTTAAGTAATTTGTAGTGCTATTTTTGTTCCTTCCTTCCGCCCCTGCCCCTGAGGAGGTCTGGGCAGGCCACTGATATAAAACAAATCTCTGAATTACTGAATTATTTCATTAAATTATGCACACATAGAACATATCTTTACATCTCACTTTGTGACAGTGCTAGACTATATACACACCCACTACAAACACACAAACAAAACACACGTTTATTTTACATACCAAAAAGCACTAGGTAGACCAAAACAATTTTTATTGTGTACAAAACCTCATTTTCCAATCCAATTTCATTTAAAATTATGATTGGTTTCAATAATAACGACAAAAACAATCATATAAAACATTAATTATTGGTTTATTTGATTTGTATTTGTATAAGCATTTATTTATATTATTCAAAATTTGTATTACTACAGTACTTTTTCCTGTGGATGTTTGATTATCTCCAGCTGTGATGATGACGTTCCTGAATCTGGGTCTTCGCGTTATTGAATCGCAAAGATCCTCATTGAGTATGCATAACTATTGTTTACAGGGATATCGGGACTAGCTTTACTGCATATCAGTTCCCTGACCTGATGTTTTTTTTTGGTTCAAGCCCATAGAGATGGAAACTGGAGCAAAAGAAGTCTTTAAAGAGAGAAGAAACAGAATGTCTCCCAAACAGGACACTTTTTCAAGCCTCTAGTTTTCTGTGGAATGTTCTAGTTGCGCTCAACAGGCGTTCCTGCCATCTTATCACCTCTCACTAAATGACACAGACTTCTCGCCATGTTTCATCTTCACCTTCCTTGGACGCGTTAACTCTGAAAACACAGTGTGTACAATAAATGGAATAATTTATGAGTTGTCATTAAAAATGAAACTTTCTTTCACTTTCCTTAGACTGGAGATGAGCTTTGGAATTCAACATAATGGACTCGAGATGCTCTGAAGTTTCCTCCCCTGTACCTCTCACATCCCCGCCAGCCATAATGGAAGCATCCAATTCCCGTTCGTCTTTCCTCAGAAAAAAGGGCCACCTTCACATTAATTGCAGCAAGTCTTTCTATCTCTCTCTTTCTCTCTCTCTCATGTTTGGACAATTTATTTTGCCCGTCTTCTTTTTTTTAAATCACACTCTTACTCATTCTTGTTGATATCATCTGACATGTAAGTTGTTCAGTTTAAAAGTTGTCATTGATTATAAACAAGATTCTAAAGTCAATTTTCTTAAAGATGATTCTGCTAGAAACATTTCAAACAGCCTTGTCAGTCTCAAAGACACAAATAATGTGCTTTTTAATACAGCAGTGTTAACATATAATTTTTTTTTAGAACAAACAAATGCATTCGATAACAAAACTCCTTATGTTTGAGGACTGACAGTTCAAGGCGCCTCTATGAGCATAATTAGAAAAAGTAAACATGAGATAGAAGCTCCCAGCACTGTTGGATATTTCTGTCTCAATTATTCATTAATGTGAAATTGTGCTTGTCTCAAGTGCAGCTTTGTCATTTCCTCTAGTGACACAGATACCGGTCAGTGTCTCCTGCCAATTTCCTCAGCACAGAAAAGTTGTTTAGGAAACTATTTCCTCCTTGATAGCATGGAAATTCTTGATTTGTCTTTATCCTAAGACCATTTGTATTACAGAAAACAGCGATAAATAATACATTGTGTATGAAAGAGGAAAAAATACAAGCCATGAAAACAAATGGTTCTTTCTCGAGAAATATGTTGTGTTCTTGTGTTGTGCTTTCAAAAAGTGTAACTAACTTTAAGTTGTATGAAAAATTATTTTTGATACTTTGACTTTTTTTTTAGAAAAGGCGACCTAACATCCTTCTTAGGTCCTAAATGATAAAATTGTCCAGTCAATAGTTAAAATGTATAATCAGTTGTTCCTTAAGACTAATGTGTCGAAGTGTAATTATAATTTGGCTCCACAGACATTAACACAGACATCTGCTATTTTGGTTTCTTCTAAGATAGCCACTAAGAGAGGCAAATGCGATGTGAAAGAGTCAATGAATAAAATAATAGGGGTATGAAAGACTCTGCAAATGACCCTCAGTGGAAGAAATTTTTTACATGTTTTAACCTCTCATTTCAGCTGGTATACTTTAATAAGCTCTTATTTAAATGTATTCATTAAACATGGTCTGAGTACTGTAATGTATTTTAAATACAGCCTTCAGTTGCTCAGATAAATGACTGTTCAGACAGACGGGTGACAAAAGGTCTGAGAAGTGTCAAACAAAATTTCATAATGAAATATGAAATACTTTTATCATATATCAATTCAAAAGCATCAAGTTTAGGTGATAATATGAAAGATACATGACTGAATCAAATGTGTTCTGTAATTTGTAAAAAATTTTTAGCAATGTATTTCGAAGCTAATCAAACAGGAAAAATTGTTTATTTTTTACAAAAGTTGATAAAATTTTGTATTTTTATCATTTCCATGTAATACACAACTGAAAGCAACTTTTGCTTTTGAGAACAAGAGTTTATTAAGTTATCATGAAAAATGTCTATACTATACTATACTATACTATACTATACTATACTATACTATACTATACTATACTATACTATACATGACAAGCAACAAAATGACATATATATATGAAGGATAATTAAATAAATCCTAAAGGTTTTCTTTAGAGTTTTCTGTGTTCTTGTGAGTGCTTTTAAACTGCTGTGTTCTTAAAATGGGTAGATTCATACAAAATTTGTCCTGCACACATTGTACATGCAAATGGTGTAAAAATCATAAATAACAGGTTTTCTTTTTGAAAACTAAAAGAAAACTTTTGTAATTCTTGAAAAAGTTTACTGATCTTTGCTATTGCTAGGGGGTATCTGATTAATAATATGACACCAATTATTATGAAATCTATGAAATAATGAGAATATAGAACCATAAGAACCCACAACTTAGAGCACATAGATAATATCAAGTTCAGTGAGGAAGAGAACCCAGTCGCAAACAGCTTTAAACAAAAACTTTTATTTGAAAAACAAACTCCCATGAGGGGGCAGAACAAAAACAGAACAAAACTAGATAGAGTTAGAGAGTTAGAGATAGATAAACAACTAGACATGATGCAGGATTCTATACACAACAAGAAGCAATACACCAGCACGAGACAACAGACACAAGGGCATTAAATAGGGAAAGTAAACAAGGAGGGTAATGAGGGCAGACAGGTGAGGGGCATGAACTAATAACTGGATAATTAGTGAGGCAATAAGAGGGCAGGGTCAAGTCTCAATACAGGAGAGCACATGGCACAAAGGAAATAAACAATGGCCAAGTGCTTCCACACAAGGACAAGCAACACACATCACAGAGGACACAGTGCAAGTGTTTAGATCCTGACTCAAGATACAAGAACCATGACTAGGACTGAGTCAGGATCCAGACATCATGCTCTGACACAAAAACAGGACTGTCAGGATTCTCGCATAAGAATTTAGTAAAAAAACAAAGAAGCCAGGACCCTGACAAATAATCAGTAATAATAATAACAATAATAATTGTTTAATATTGTAACAGAAGTTGATGATGAAAAATGATAAAATGATATACCACACAGTGGAATCTGAACAGGAATATAAATTCACAATATTAGCCTTTTCTGTTTTGGGAAAGATCTCCTTAGTTATTACTTTAGTATTCGTGTTTATGTTGACCAAAACTCTCTCTCTCTCTCTCACTCGTTCTCTCTCTCTTTAGCATCAGCAGGATTTAAAGAAAAGAGAATTGGTAAAGATGGCTTAAGATACGTTAATGAAAAGGGATAAAAGAAGGTCATAATCATATTCCACTACATTTATATGTATCTTGGGGTTTTTAGGCAGCTGGCAACCCTCGTCCCCAACGTTAATCAATTATTACTTATCTTAGAGCTTTCCATGCCCAGGGATCTAAGATAGTTCTAAAGGTTTTTTCAGCCACTTCACATTTTTCCTTTTTTGTACTAAGCACAGCCCATTAGAGGCGCATGCAGCGTCTCTAAGGAAATAATTGTTTCTGTGACACTTCCAACTGTTCCACTGGAAAGGGTCTGCATGCTTGGAAAGTGACCCAAGCATGTAGACGTAGAGCTGTTAGCCAACAGAGGTTTTAGGGGTTTATAAGAACTGGCCAACAGCACTGGACTTTCATTTAAACTACAAAAGAGGAGTCAAATCTCTGAATCATAGTAGGTGAGACAGAGAAACAAATGTACTGAAAGGGTATTGTTTCTTCATTTAATCTAATTTTAAATCCTTTAGATATTTTTCTGGCTCTACTGAAGAGAATTAAGTTGTTGGGAGTCTTTCTGTATTTTTTATGGAATCTGTGCCAAATGCACATTCCAAAACATGCAACCTCACTGTAAAATAAACCACTTATCTATGATTAAGACTCTATTTTACAATGAACATAATTGTCATTTAATTAAACGCACACATTAATTTTGCAATTTTTTGTTCGATATGGATTCACTTTCTTTTTCAATTAGGCAAATGAACAGCATATTTACATACAGTAAGTACAAGAGTTATTCATAATTCATCATAATTAAACCATTTCCCTGTGTTGCACCCTTGACCACTTGTTGGCGTTCACACTAAATATTTAAAAGCATTTTTTTCCCCGTTTTTTTTTAGTTCCTTTGATGTTTTCTTCCACATTCATTCCTTTTCTTGCATGTGCTTGGTGGATATGCCAAGAAATAATCCGACTTGTCTATTTCGTCACGGCGTGAAACTACTTTAACGTTTGTCAGGAGATCCCTTTATCCTCTCAATATGAAATATCATCTTTAATAAAACTGGAAGTGGAGAGAGAAACAGGATAAATCCGCTCTAAGCACACAGAGGCGCGGGTCTCTGGGAGACTGATTATCACCGCACCTCAATGCTTGAATTCTCAATAATTAGAGGATGTTCTGCTGTACTTATTGGCCTTGCTGCTACTTGCTGGCCTTGATTGTTCTAGGCGTCAATGCGCGTTTGCCTTCTGGCTTTCACTGAGCTTTGCACATAAAAGCTCTGTTAATGTCCAGCAATTGTGTCATGGGAACAGATAGTGAACGGGACACTCAATGTACAATATGTACAATAATCAAAACGGAGTTCTGGAGAGTTCCAGAGTCTCTGGAGAGAAGCACAATCACAACACTAGAGTGCGCATATGTAATTACAGCTTACCTCACTACCGCAGAAAATATATTTACAAAGTCATTTAGCTGATACTTTTATCCAAAGCAATTTCAACAACAATAAGAGGCAACAATGAATAAGTTCTATAGACAGGTCTCAGGTATTTCACCACAGTATAAGAAGGCGATTTTATTTTTTTTTTATAAAAGAAGTAGAAGTGGCGTGTGTTAGTTAATTGGTCAAGGAAGTGAAGACGAAATAGTCTTCCAGTCAGGTCTGTTAACAATTCCAATCATAAATTATATTACAGTGAAATTCTGTGTAAATGTACATGTAACATGTAAATGTGCTATGCCATATTACAGGCATATGCGCTCTGCGCAGTTGTAGACGTTAAAAATAAAGGAATTACCCAAATGTCTGCCAACAATTACCCTCATTCTAAAGACCTTTTGAGACCAGCCTCAAAACGATGGTGATTCCCATCCATTCAGTCACAGTCAAATACAACTAGATTTCCAACTAATTCCAGATAATAACATTGTGTTTAATTAACATTAGACAATTAAAGAAGTAATTATTAATCATAGCTCGCTCCCCACAGGCACAAGACACAAAGACGTTTTAACTCATTATTGGAGCTCCTCCAGTGCTCATTTTAAAGACAATTGTTCTCATAGGCATTGAGTTCAATTACATAAAAACACTCCTGTTTATCTTAATTTTAATAATGTAGCGGTTAAGCGAGTTCAAGATTCTTCACAATAGGGAAAAATTTGATTTTTTTTGCTCCCAAGAGTGCCTCAGAATATCTCTATTACTTTGTTTCAATTTTTGGGACAATTTCACACTGCAAGCTGTGTACATATAATACCAGCAGTGTGACTGACATCTTATCTGTGGTCCTCTCTGTATACATATAGAAATCATTGATTGGTCTGATGATAGCTTTGATTCTTATTAGGGGCTATTCTTTCTTTGTTGTCATGGGAATAAGCTGTGAAATGCCACAGTGACAGCTCTGATTTGCCTTAGAGGCTCAATGGGTCTGGCTAGCCCAAGGTTATGTGACCTTACTCCACAGAGAGAGAGAGAGAGAGAGAGACAAAGAGAGAGACAGAGAGAGGGGGGGTGAATGCCAGTGTGAACAGAGACTTTGAGTTCATAACTCTACCACACCACCTGCTGTAGATCAGCATTATTGAATGGATATATCAATCACTTGTCTAGAAGCAACATTGCTTGCGAGTTTGATATGATAAAGAATCAGATCAGTCAACGTTAACATTTACTGTGGATGTCTAGTTTGCTTGGACAGATCTGTGAGTGTAATGGGGGTTTAAAATAAAGTGAACAATTTGTGAAAAATTGTAATGCTTGTTTATTAGAGAAAAGTTCCTGTTAAAAGTAACATAACATAAATTCTCAAAATAAGAACTTTGTATATAAAGCATATAATATAAACAAGAAGCACATATTTGCCTTATAGCATAGCCTGTGATAATTCTTAAAGTATGGAAGGAGGTGGGGTGGTTGTTACTTGCTTTATTGTGAACATTTGTCAGGGAACATTTATTTTTACAACTAAGAAACACAAAACTATTTATAAAATAGCAAAAATGGAATAAATACAACACAGGAATCTCAAACCACTGTTTGGCAAACAAATGTTGTAGTTAAGAAATGGTATACATTTGTGCACAAAACATAATGTAAATAAATACTATAACTAGCATAGTGTTATTTTTAAGCTCAAACTTAAAACATTTTAAGTTCACCCAAAGAATTATCATTCATATTCAAAGAACACCAGAATTTCCCATATCCTACATCAAAATTAATAATCGTCATCGTTAATAATTTAGTTTTCATTCTTTAAGTACATGCCAAGTTAAGGTTCCATTAATATGAAAACCCAATAACCATGCACAGCGTTTAATACCCTCCCCAATTAAAGTACAGAGCCATATCATCTACATGACAGGCCATCAATGCAAAAGCCAAGAGCACGTAGCTTTCCAGTGTATCAGAACACGATGGCCTTCTGCTATCCCTTCCCCCAAATGTGATCAATTTCACGGCCGTTGAGCCGTTGAGAGTTCCCTATCTGAATTTTCCCCTGTACTAATAGATTATGATGATGCTGTCCGTCAGGGCACTAATGAGGATCGTGGTAGTTCTCATGCATGTTTGGGTCTATGCCTGGAGAGTGTGCGCTTGTTGCCGTCTGCGGACCTGCCACACAGGTGTACTGATGGACCCAAAATCAAGGCCTGTTTAGTCACTATGTGTGTTCGGAATTTCAAGTGAACACATCTTAATTAAATTGCTTCTCGGCATCTTATGCTGAACAGCCAAGACAGTTTTCCTTTGGCCAGCTGTAAAATTAGGCAGTTCTGAAAAACTCGCTACTCCACTATGTTTGGCTGATGTTTGCAGACTGACAAAAGCATAGACGTCCTTCTAAAACACCAGCGACCCAATACACCATCTGAGCCATACAAGACGAACTGCTCTCAGTTTCCATAACATTCCTTATTTCGTTATCCTCTCCGGAGCGTGTCAGGAAAAAAAGAGGAAAAGATCTAAACCTTTTCCTCTCCGCATTCAAATTTACATCTTTTGCTCATTTCTCAGCGCCCGCCCCTCACCGGGAGGATTCTAATGAAGGGGAGAGTGAGAACTCTGCTGGGATCCCGGAGAACCTGGAGACAGGAGAAAATGCAGGCCGGTGACGGCACGGCAGCCGCGATTTTCATACGAGTACAATCAGTTTGCCGACTTTTAAAGTGAATGTTTAAGCAGCCTAAGAGATAGAGCTTTGATTTGCTCTCTGATCAAGCCCGGGACGTCTCATTCAGAGAATAATGATTTTTCCCCCCTAATTTCACTGTTTCCTTCTTATCGCTGAGCTTACAGGTAGCGTAAAACCCAGTGGTATTGTCTTCCCGGAGTTCTGCGGGTGAGAAGGGCCTTTCTTCTACCAGATTAGAGATGTGCATGGAGTGGGGAGGGAGGGAGATGAGAGAAAGAATTGCAAATGGAGATCGGGGTAGTCATTAGATGCTGAACAGGTTGTCACAGAGGAGGGTCAACATTTTTGTATGTGTTTCACAGCCATGGCCGTGTATATGAGTGTAGAAACTGTAGGCCATGATTTTCTGACAAACTATTTATTAAATGAATTAAAATAAATGGAGTACCTTTCTTTGTCGCTAATCTGTTGATCTGAAGAATGAATGTGCAAGATAAACGCAGCTGATTCCAGATCCTTATTTACAAATAGTGGACATGTCCAAAAAATAAATATTACAGAGATAGAAATGAGACATTTGTTAGATTGTAAACAGGTTTTTAGGTTATAAAAGAACACACTGATGAAAACTGACAATTAATTGTGTTTGAACTGTAAATCGAGTTTCTGGAGGAAGACAGCACTAAAATTAGAATAAAGACCTCAATGTCCATCTGGCATTACTTTTCAGAGACACACAGTTAATCATATAAGTAACATGAAACTTTTTAAACTTTCCATACTGTTGGAGAAACAACCTTCACTGAGAAGGTCTATTAGAGCTGAACCAGCAGACCTATGTATTTTTGCTGCGAGCTATTACTCTTTCATACCCCCTGTCTTGCTGTGTAAAGGTGCCTCACCAATTATTTTGAGATGGATGCAGGGATGCAGAATGACTAGAAGCATCAGGTTCTCTTATATTTTTGTTTTCCAGTGGTCCATGCCTTAGGTAAGGGCAGGATGGCCAGAGGCTACGGTAGCTCCCGTGGGACACACAGGGCTCATAAACTGTGAAACTGACATCTCTCATCTATTACCTCTGCTAACTAGACCTTTAAGAACCTTGACAGCCTGTGCTACGTGCTTTTTCCCTCCTACCTGATATTTTTCATAAATATGGATCTCAGGAACTTTTCTGGACTGACTCATAATCATGCACATCATGATCATCACAAGGAAAATCGCACATCAAGGATGTACTTTTTAAATGCAATCCTTGAACTTCAGTCTTTCTCGATATCATTGTATGTATTTCAAGTGCACTTAGTTTGTACAGTATTATAGAAATAAAAGGTTATGTAATAGACGGTGAATTGTGGTTAAAATGCTACTTCTGTAGATGTAGTTTTAGTCATTGAACTTCTGTGGATGTGTGTTTCTGCTCAGTCACTTCCAGCATGCCGATGGCTGTGCGCGAGAGGCTAACGCCTTAATGCCTGGGCTAGCCGTGGCTGCTGTTCCCTTGGCGATGGTGTTCTGAATCCTACAAGCCTTGCAGGACGCCTGCAGGAATGTTCCTTCAATCACAGGAAGACTCATCACTCTCCTGTGCAGGAGGAAGCTGCTCAGAAACCCTGTCACCTTCATTTAGCCCCACGCACAAAAAAGTCCCACTGCGGCCTGTGCTTGTAGATTCTCATTCAGTAGACACAAACACACATAAACACACATCCACCATACCAAGTGTTTGGTGGGTAGTAGTAAGCAGTAGTAAAAATGTAATAACGTAATGTAATAACCTGAAACGCACACACACTTTTTAGTAAGGTTTAGTAAGATTTTGCACCACAACAATTGTCCTAATTCAAAAATAAAGATCTGCATTTTAATCAAATACAGTGCGATTATAGTAAAATGTGCTTCCTAAAGGTGTAAAAACAACAATTTTACACTTAAACGATGATTCCCAATTAGGTGTATGGATATATGTCAGGAAGTATCTGTGCAAATTCCCTGCTTTTTTACAAATACAATTATTGGACCTTCAAAGAATTAGTCTCGTAATGTATTATTATTATTGTATTATATTATTATTAATATTGTTAACAGTTAAAAACTCTTCAAATCATGTTTTGTAAATTAAGATTTAAAAATACAATTATTGCGCCTTCAAAAGAGGTAGAAATTTACACTTCTCCACAGTTTTTTGTCCCTATCAAATGTCTCAGACAAACTAAAGTTCAAATAGTTTAAAAGGAAGCCACTGGGTAAGGCAGTTTTTCACTCGCAGTATTGTATGGGTACACAAGCCTTAGTGATTGGGCTGTGTGTACAAAAGAAAAAAGGGAAATTGCATTAACAATTTTTGACAGTGTACCTACAAAAGAAGGACAGCTGAAGGACTCCCCAGGAACTTTCCCCAGGAAGTTTACCTGCAAAAGACACGTTCCTGATTCCTGAACTGATCTAAAATCTCACACATCATTAATGGTTCAAAATGTCAAACCCAAATCATTACGGTAACATTTACATGAGAGATGCGTTCAAAAAAATCCTACAAGGAGAAATATATTGAATTATTATGATACATGTGCAATGAGTGAAGGATTATGCTGCACATTGTCAGCAGTAATTTTGCAACTCAAACAACAGTGTGAAATCAATGAGGCCGCGTAGAATGAAAAGACGAAGAATAATTGGCTGGCGATCAATAGTGTTTTAAATATAAGTCTGGATTTTGCCATATCAAGAGCGACCAAATGAGAGTTTATTGGGGTATCTAAGGAGATCAATGCTTACAAGGTCATGGTTGTATCTGGCACTGCTTGTGTCATTAGAGAGATGTTAATAATTCATAGTGCCCAAAGGTCCTGAAAGGAGAAAACAAATGAAGATTCACCAAATCAGGACAATGTTAATCCCTGAAATACTGCCACTGTGGACAAAACTGTTTGTCATGTCTTTTTAGACTGGGCTAAATCAATATTAAAACTGCATTGCTGTCTGCACCTTTCATTTTTGGAGTGCTTTCTCTCACTGAGGTATTTGGAGATACTGTTTTCTTTACATAAAGAATTATATATGAATGCAGTAATTTAACTTGGCCTACAACAGCACTGGAAATAAAACATACCCCTGCCTTGGGGGAGCAAAGAGGTCAAGAAAAATTAAATAGATTAAATGCAGATGTGCTCTCTGTACTTCACTAGAAAACATATTGACTACTTGAAGTATCTAATTAGTTGAGCTTATGCACAAGATCAATATAAAGTCAGACCAAAAAGTTTAGAGCTGATTGGATGGACAACAGTGGACATTTCTAAAACTCAGATTATATTCTGCTTCACAGGCATCGGCAAGGAGGAAAAAATATATGTAAATGTATGTGAGAGATGAAAAGATGAAGAACTAGGAAAAAATACGGATTGCCGTTATAAAGAGCCGCACATTAGAAAGTGACAAAATGAAACAGATAATGAATAAAGAAATAGCTTTACAATTGAATGAGAAGAGTAAGAGATAGAGTAACATTGAGCTTTATTGATAAAAGGCTGAATTATTGAACAGAGCAAAAATGTATTAAAGACGCTAGCTGCGACAAGCGCTCCAAAAATGGGGACAAGTAGAAACAGGATACAAGCCTCATGTTTCCATTCATTGTAATTACAGGCACTGCGTATGAAGCTTTGGATATACAAATAGTTATCATTTGAATTAGACAGTGCTTCTCATTACATATAATTTTAATACTCTGAAAGTTGTCGCAGTGAATTCGGCAGTGTTGAATCAGCCTTCACAAGCTCTGTGTGGATAGAGCAGTGTATTTGTATAAAACATATTCATTTTAGATAGTTCATATTGATGATTTACTTTGTTTGATTAAGCAGAACTCTCACTACGACACACTTGATTGTCAATGCTAAAATGAGGAGAAGGTGAGATCAAGGAACCAGGATGGCACGTGGTCAAAAAGCTAGAGCATGTGTTAAATATTCATTGTAAAGCAGATGCCCAAGACACTTCACTGCATCTCCCTCTCTTTCTTTTAGTAAGTTCACAGCTATTAACAATCAAGACAGAAGCCTCATTAAAAAAACGTCATTTCAAATAAAATATTTGCGTGAATAATGTCCTGCTTAATTGGTCCGAACCGTATTAAAAGACGTGAAGGGTTTTTGTAATTAAAGCTTTTTTGAGGGATGATAGTGGAGATAAATGAATCGTGGGATTACACCAGAGACCTGCAAAAGTGGGGCCCCGTGTGACACACAGGGCCTCGGCAAGACAAACAGATTGCTCAGAACATAAACCTTAATATCATGTTTAGTTACGTGTTGTTATTGTTAGAAGTGTGTTGCATTCATTAATTTTTTGTTGCAAATGGACATTTGCTCTTTCGCTTTTACTTCCTTACTTTCATCAGTTTTTTATATGATTTCAAAACCCAAAAGTAAAGACGTAGTGAAGAATAGTATATGAAAAATGTTTCTTTAATGCAAATTCTCTTTTCGCTCAACATTTTATAAGCATTTTATGATGTAATTCAACATTTTTTTCATTCAACTTTATATGACACCTTATAAAATACCGCTCTGCAGTTCATTTTCAATTAAATCTCTGCAAGAAGTTGTCAAAGTTAAAACATTTTTTTCCATCTTCTTGAAGTGCAAATTCTTTTTATTATTTTTTCATATCTAGAAATGTATGAGGATTATAAAATTTATAAATTCATAAAACTATTTTCAAATAGTGACAGCATATTTTTTATGTAAATGCTGTTAGCATTAAGTCAAATTGACAAAAAAAATTACATAAAGTAGTTCGCAGATTGGACAGCTTCTCTGTCAGACTGGATACCTGAAGAAAAACAACAAGTGACAGTTTGAGATCTTCACTCATGTTTGGACCAACTTGTCCACTTTTTGGCTTTCAGCGAGTTAGTTGACAAGCCATCTCAACTGTAACCCCAGTGCTCTGCCAGTCCAGTACAACACTGTTCTCAGTTCAGTTCACCATGTACTTTAGCAACTCTTTTAATATTTAGGCCCACACCTCGCTCTCCACACACACACCTGAAGTCAGTAGATCAGTGAGTGTGAGTTGTTGCCACCACTCCCACTGTTGCTAATTATCACAGTTTGCTTTGTGCAGAGCCTGGCTGCTATTCTGATTGGATTTGCTTGACAAATAAATAAATGATCATCATAAAAATATAATGGCCATCCTATAACCTTTTTCTGAAGCGTGGTCTCACGAAGGGCCCGGCGGACAATCCCAGAGTCCTTTTGTTCTTCCTTTTGCGTTTAACCCGGCTTGGCTCTCATGCAAGATCCCACGATGACATCACCTGTGCTTTCTCCTCCCCCAAAATTAGATGTCTTTCTATAGCTTAACATTTAATTTAGAGAATTTATAGCATTTTTTACCATTTATTTAGACCTATATTTCCTATTCGCCTATGGCTGAACAGCAAGGTAATTTGTTTGTGATCATTTACTTAAGTTATTTAATTCCTAATTTCCTAAACTCTCCTGAGGTGTTACGCGAACTTTTTGAAATGCCTCACATGAATGTGTGAGTCGACCAACAGATTCTGAAGTCTGTGAAAGTCACCCGGAACAAACTGAATGGTCTAATTATAATCGAATAAGTTGCCTTTGAAATAATTGAAATTGAAAATAAATTGCCTGTACAATAAGTGTGAACTACAGCTTTTTGCAGCTTGATAACGTGATAACTGTTTCTGTTGATGCATCATATAATTGTGTTCATAGTTATTAATGGATTTGTAGATAACATACATTTACTGGGATAACCCTGAGTATTATTTTTGATGTATCATATAAATTTTAGGAACTGAGCACTGCTCTCTTTGGTTACTGAACTGATGTTTTGGACAGCACTTATTATTATTTCTGATGCCCTTGGCTTCTTGGAAGTATGTCAGTAAAACATTCTCTTCCCCTGATATAGCAAGTAGCTTATTGAACAGCTTGTGTTAGCATGTTGTTAGCATTGCCACTTCTATACTTTCAGATACATATAGTGTAAGAACCAACCATTGCACCAAATATATAATCCAATGGGTGATAGTATCTTGTGATGTGTCTCTCATTGGCACTTCTGACAGAAATGGTTCTGTTATTTATTTTAATCTGACTCTAATTTATTGTGACATAATTTGTACAAAAATTCTGGTTAGCTACAGAGCACACAGAGTCCTGCACAGTCCAGTGTACACATATCTCATGGTCTCACAATTGTCTGTTCATAATCGGCAGTTGCAGGTTTAACTCCTACTGTCCTTAATTTGGCCCTTCCAATGCTTGCTTATAACCACATAATAGTTACTGTAATGGTAAATACATTTACATTACATTTTAATAATAATAATTAATAATTTTAATCTACTGTAACTCTATCCTAAACTCTATCCTAAAATGCACAAGGACCTTTAAAATGACACCAAACATAAAGAAAACTCTTATACAGAAAGTGTCTTATACAATATACACACAATAGTAAACATACAGAAATCTGGGGGGTGTTAGAACAGGTGCCAAATCATACATCATCACCAAATGGTGTTTTGTTGTATGTTTCCACAAACATGCCAGGTTTTAACCCTTAGGCCAATTGTCATACACTAGCATGCCCCTCTTGAAGCCATTTTGGCTTTAATGCATCTCACCAATCACACGCCTTATCACATGCCTTTAGCCTATCACACCCAGTTCTTTCAATTGCCCATGTCAGTTTTCCCGCCACTAGTTACAGGCAGTTACTCTGGTAACCTCTTTGCAGGGCCCTGACTGTTATCCAGCAAGCGCGTGGGCGAGCGAGTGAGCAAAGCATCTTCCTCTTTTCCTTCAGCTTCGCTATGACTATCTGGACTCACTCGCTCCACTAATTAGCTCTTTGGAGAGTTCTCCTCATGGAAGCGAAGAAGGAGAGAAGGGGGGGACTGTGGCAGCCATGATGGAGGTATTTCTTGTTAGAGAGAGGAACAGATAAAAAACTTTGAGCCCAATAGATAGCTCAGTCCATGCTCACCATTTTTTCAGGTTTTTTTTCAATTATAAAATGGATAGGTTTAGGCAAATCAAGATGGAAACAAAATCTTTGCACCAGGCAGCTCCATTCTTGACTCGCGTTCGGAACAGCACGTGTCTATGCACACGGCCGGGGGTTACCTGTCCCCGATATCTGATAAGCCTGGCCTATGTAATGAAGCCGGAATGTGGCTAGATGATTGGTTCTTTCTGAAGAGCCCTGGCCAGCATGAAAGATTCACCCCGGCTTTGTCTTCTGGAGTGTAAATATTGTGCTAGCGGAATTTGAAAGTAGCGCAACACTAAGGTACAAAAAACATAGGGAAAGAAGATCAAGAGCGGGTCTTACATCAAGGGGGACCCCGAGGATGTCTTTGTTGTCAACTTCAGAAGGGAAGAGAGGAGCAGAGGAGGAAACTGGCAGAAGGGGAAAAGATGCCAGAGAAAGGCTCAAAGGAGC